>JABJVR010034624.1:0-33671 GCA_025773905.1 Chitala chitala
GCACGTATCCCTCCCTACCACGCACGTATCCCTCCCTACCACGCACGTATCCCTCCCTACCACGCACGTATCCCTCCCTACCACGCACGTATCCCTCCTTACATGACTGATGAGCACTGCATTTTATCCAGTCACATAACAGTCGAGTTAAAAAAACACAAAAACGAACCAGTGAAACAGCTGTGGCTCATACTCTTCACCAGTGAGAAGGCAGCGTCCCTCAGAGCATTTCTGGTTCCTGCCTACCAGCCCCGTCTGTCTCACTGAATACGAGGACGAAAGAGGAGTACGGGCAGAGCCCCGCTGACGAGGCTTCCTGACACAGAATCGACACGATCCCGTCTGTGCGACACCTGTCCTGTTACCAAGGTGATATCATGGCTAGCCTACTCCATGACATCCCAGGTCAGGTAAGCACCGATGACTTAAACAGAAAATCGAAAAATCCTATCCTGCACAGACTTGTCCTATAGCACTGCAACTGAAAACGGGATGAAAAGGGCAGACATAAACAGAAATATTAACTCCACCTCAAAGAAGGTATTTCTGAAACATACCAACTTATATAAACAGATGCAACCAAATTATATTTTAAACGTTATTTATACCATTGGCGTAACCTATCACAGACAGTGTGAAAAGATAAAAAAAATGAAATAAAATATAGACCTTCACTGGCAATGTGACCAACTAACTGACTTTAACCACACTTTCAATACAAGTCATTTCTTTGATAGGAGAAACTACAAAACTGCCTCAATTACGCAAAGGCCAGCACACATCTAAATGTGTGGTAAATCCATTAACAATGGTGAAAAGAGGGGGGGGGGAAAAAACTGTATAATACACAAATCTAGACTGTCAATCCATATTTTCAAACTTACTTTGGAGAACAATGCCATAACTAAACATATTTACACTGCAAAGTATGAATAAAATCACACTGAAATTGATACATTAAAACTAGCTAAAACAAAAAAGCATCTAAAAATGGCTTAATAAAATGTTTTATATTTACAGTATCCATGCTGTAGTGATTTAATGCTTCTATTTACGAGTCAATTCAAAGTAAGTGTTGAAGCACAAACGAGCGGCCCCGTCTGCTCAGGAGGAGCCGGGTTTGTTAAACGATGAGTGACAAGGCAGAACTTCATCTCAAAGGTTTACTCTCATTAGTTAAAGTACGGAAGATAACAGTGAAGTCAAACATGTCTGTAAGCAGTCGGGGAGTAAATGCTCAATGGGTACAACATCAGGCTGGGATGCGGAAGTCTCCCGGTTTGAATTCTTCAGCAAGACACTCAGTGCATTTCCCCGGGGCCGCATGTTATTGGCTGCCGACTGCTCCCCTCATGGGATGGGTTAAATGCAGAAACATTATTAATCCCAGAGGAAAATTAAGTACTTAAAAAAAATTAAAAATCATCATCTTCTTAAATCCTATACAAACAATTGCTTTTTTATTTAAAAATGGTCACAGCAAGGTTCAGGAAATTCAACGCCTCAAAAGTGTATACCCATTATGCCTACCTCTGGTCAATAACTATAAGATGCTTATAAGATGCTGTAACAAGAGAATTTCCCCACTGTGGGATCAATAAAGTTCAATCTAATCTAATCTAATCTAATCTAACAGAGCATGGGCTGCCTATTACAAAAAACAAACAATTGTAATACTGTAGTGGAGTGACAAGTGGTCATTGACAAAAGAAAAGCTGAAGGTGAGCAGCAAGTATCTTGCCATAATAACCTGCAATGCTTGTGTACAAAAATTTCCATGGGAAACACCATTCTCATATGTATTCAATGTGCAGGCATGGAAGAAGCCACTTTTCTGCCTGACTTATTACCATGCCACATACATTCAGCAGAGTGCTCCAAAGCTTTGGCCTAGTAAACTGTTCATTCACCTGACAGGAACCTGCCCCCTCCCCCTCCCAGCGCTCACGTCAGCCCCGGCTCACTCCTGACTCCTCATCCACCACTCAGAAAACGGGTTGAGCAGGCACCAGCAAGTGAGAATTAGTCAGCACATGCAGAAATCACGGCGAGGAAGTGGAGGAGAATGTGATGTGTTAAAGTGTGGGTACACAAGCGGGGCCACGGTGATGTGTGACAGGAGGAAACAGGAGGAGGAGGAGGAGGCGGCAGCGGCATCAGTATACCGTTAGGAGTGGGGGCTGGGACTGGTCACTGACTCCATCTGTCATGCTTGAGGAGCGGAGCCTAGAGGATAGCTGGCTCTGCTGTAAGACGTGTAAAAAAAAAATAAATAAATTATATACATGTATACAAAATAAGCATAAGGAGCACAGCCATGCACCTGTTAAACCAAACTTTACTACTGCATTACTGTCCACAGTGTGCAACACCTGTGCTTTTCTTGTGCGAAATAAAACCATTAACTCTGCGAAAGCAGAACCCAAGGTGTGCATCAGGTAGAGGAGCTTAGACTCCGAGACCCCTACCACAGCCGGGCTCGAAGTCGCCGTCTCTCCATTCGTGTCAGCGGTGAGAGACAGGCGCAGGCTGATCTCCTCCGAGAAGTCATGAGGACTGGACTGGGGGGCGGGCGTCGGGGAGGCGGGGGGGTGCAGGGACTGGTTATGGGAATCTATTGTCAGAGTCGACTCCTCCTCAGAAATGGGCTCCCAGGCCTGAAAGAAAGAGCACAGGAAATGTCAATGGAACCCAGAAATAGTACTACTAACACAGTGCTTTCTCCATTCTCTATTTCTGTTAATGCCAGTTTGTCCAGCAGAAACACATAGTTTATATTAGCAGCATGAAAGCATTTACAAGACACCACATACAAATATGTTCACACCCTGTCTGTGGTCATTTCAATTAACAAAACCAGTTTACCTGGAATAAAGCAGTAACCAAGTCTACACAACTCTAGGTACCAAGGACTCTTCCAGGGCCACTTTAGTTTACAGTATATTTTCTAAAAAATTAACAGAACATCTGCTGGGGTCCACTCACGTCTTCCGCGTCTCGCGCGTCGAAATGCTCGTTCTCCAGGTCCTCGCTGATGTGCCTCCTTGACCTGAACACGCGGTGAGCTTCCTGGTTGATCTGTCTGAAGTGGTTGTCACTCTCGGTCTCTGACACAACATCCCTGAGACAGGTACAAGCCAGGCTTCGTTTCACACAGGTCCGTGACAGCACCACGCGCTTTCGCATGTAAATCACGCGCCTCGGTGTCTTGGTGCCACACCGCAACACCTTAAACACGTTGACTTACAGTAGGAGTACGTGGGGAGAAAAAGAAAAAATAAATAAAAAAAAAATAAAATCTAAAACATGAGTCAAAGTGCTCTTGACATTCGTGCTTGACATTTACTCACTCCCACAGCCAGGACAGCTGAATGAGTAATGAAGCCCTCCTCAGTACTATGAACAGTAACAACATGAGCATGTAGGCTCTGCTTACAGCTCACACCAAATTAATCATTCATTATCAGGGCAGTCTCCTGACGTCATACGGCTGCTGTAAGGCACAAGAAGGTTTACCTCTGTCTGGGAGGGTTTGCTGTACTGTTGAAATAGCAGGAACCAAACACATGGAATATCCTCTACCAGTTTTACATAAATTAACATACAGAAGAAACTTCTGTAGCAGTTATAAAATCCTAAGGGGTGCGTGTGGCTTCACAGTCGGGCAGTTATATGCAGCACATCCGCTTTAGCCAAGGGACTCACACAAAGCTGGGCCGCTTCCACTGCGTGGTGCGGTTGTTGTGGTTCACGTAGTAAGTGCGCCCCAGGTTGTCGATTTTCTCTTCCCAACCAGGAGGCAGGGGGGGCAGGACCTGCTGCTGCCGCTGGGAGCCTGAATCAGCAGAATCCGTAACCTCCCAGCCCTGCGTGAAAAATGGCTGCTCATTCTGGGGGAGGATCTGGGGGTTTTTTTTTTTTTTTTTTTTTAAAACACCGTCTCTGCTTACGGCTGTGTAAAGCTACAGAAAAAGGTACGTCCGAGTGAGTAGCAGTGAACAGCAGAGAAAGCAGCAGTCCATTTGGTAGGACAGGAAAAGGTGAAACCATTTGATGCCAGCTAACCTGCGACTGTTCTACTAGCTCAAATGAAAAAAGTAGACCTTATTTATAGGTTTTAGTTATATAGCACCTTTCACACACACTCAAGGATGCTTTGCAGTACAGGATATTTCTTGAATAATTGCATTTAACGTGACATTAAGTTTCGGTGGAATCTCATTTCACAGACAACAAGGTGAATAATGTAAGATGACACTCCCGAAGAACTCTTTCCAAAACCATTAGCCGGGACAAGGTTTACCTCGGCCTCCTCTCTAGTTTCAGCGCTGTCCTCCTCTGGCCCTCCGTTCTTGGGCAAGTAGGCCATCTTGAGGCGCAGGTAACCCTTCACTCTGGATTTGTGACTGAGACACAGAGACAAAGACGTTGCCAAGGAGGCAGAGGCTATACAGTGCGGAGGAGGGTGAGCGCATCACTCCGATTACGCTAAACGTGTAATGCGTTTTAGGAATACAGCTCGTGTAACAACCAGCTGTGAACATTTACTTTCAGAGCTAAGTACTGACCTTCTAGGCCGCAGCAAGAAGTCTTTAAATGTGTATGGTCGTTCCATCAGAGGATCCTCTGTCTAAAAGCAAAAATTTCATAAGAACATACAGACGTGTTTAAAGATGTGCTTAGTGATGAAGCACAAGCCATTTGTATCAACACGCATCATGTTACAACTGCATGCCCTTTCTGTGACAGTGTAAGAACTTAATCAGCATTTACAAAAATAAGCCAACAGATCTAAAAATAACAAAATACATAAAAATAACTCAACGGCAAACAGAGAAAATGGGCAAGTGAACCGTCAGCAAGTTTATTGAATTAGTGTCAACCGAGAGCCAGTAACGACAAAGGAGAGGCAGAGAAGACGTGGAACCATGGTGCTTCGTGAGCGTGTTCGCTGGGGGACGGAACAAAGGCCACGTCCCAGAGCTGTGGCGGCTGCCCGCGCACGTCTTTATGGGACGCTGCTTTCCATTAATAGATCAGACTGCTAGCAAGATCTAACACACACACACACACACACACCGTTGCAGAATTTGTGCCAGCATAAGAGCCAAAGAAGGAAAGCACCTTCTATGTTTAGCCTGAGTGAATTTTACTGCAGTCTATCTGCTCGTTTCTTAAGAGGCTAAAACACCTTTTTTTTCTTTTTTTTTTTTTTAACAAGTAGCACCCAAATAAGATTACACATTTCATATATATCACGTTAAACTAAAATTATATTTATTCTGGTGTGTGTGACATTTTATACACACACAGTAGTCTAACCATATTTCATTTACTCAGTTTGATTAAATACATATACACCAAAAAAATGAAAACGCAGACGATCCTTCTGACACAATGTTTCAGTTTAACTCCCCTCCTCAGGACAACACCCAAGTTATTCTCTTTGCTCCATTTCATCCCGTAGGTGTGTCTTCTCTACTTCATCTCAATCAACAATTTATCACATTAAAACAAGAATGAAGAAGGATGGTGAACACAGTACAATTAACATTTTTCAGAGAAAGAAAATCTTAATGTGTATAACTTTAAAATGACTGAAATGTAAAATGTGTATATAGGATGTGGCATTATCTGCGGATTTCACTTGCGCACGCATGCACAACCCATTGAGCATTTCCCTATATTCATAACTCAATAATTTGAATTATTTAGATGTAATTTTTTCCAAGTCCCTAATTTCATTCTGTATAATTGAAATGTTTGAAAACAACTCATAGCATAAATACTTACACAGATTTTATCAAGCACTCTGTTATGTCATTTAGTGATTTGCTTCCATTTCCATAGAGGAAAAACAAATCAGCACCTACACTGCTGTCAGCAGCAGGGGTAGCCCACGGAGGCCGGGTTTACATTCCTGGCAGATTTTTTCCACTCCTAACAGGGGTCTATCCTCCAGAGTCTCACTGTCTAACTGCATTCACTCTTAGGAGTGTCACCTAACTCCTAACAAAGCAAAGCAGACTTACAAGGTAACGCTTTATCTTACTGTGTGTGTGTGTGTGCGTGCGCGCGCGTGTGTGTGTGTGTGGGGGGGGGGGGATACTCACTGGCAAATGGTTGAGAGGCACATCAACCTGTCCCAAGAAATCATCTCTTGTCTGAGAAGGAACAGGAAAAGAAATATACATGGGCAAAATGTTTTACGCCATTGTTCGTAACAAAAAATAAATCAGATCAAACCGCATACAGCTGGAAAAGGGGAAATCGGTGAGATGCCAGTAAACACATACATGTGGAAGTTCAGCAGAAGGACAGGTGCTAAAAGTTACACAATCCAAAAGGGGAAAAAAACCCACCAAGAGATCGCAAGGCAAAAACACAAGGGTGCAGAGAGAAAAATATTTGAGCTTTAAACAAGAAAAAACTAAAACAAGGAGCCACGTGCACGCCAGTCATTTTGCGGCCCCATTCCTCAGAGCGAAACTGGCGGCCAAATAAAACACTGTCACTCAGATGTATTTATTACCTGTGCCCCGTTGGAATGACCATTCTTGAAGCGACCGTGTGCAATATGGGCCTGTGTGTGGAACACAGCTGCTTTAGATAACAGAGAGCACAAGTGCAGCTTCTGGTAAACCCCTCCCAGAGCTGCCACCACCATCATCATCACCACCACCATCATCATCATCATCACCACCACAACCACCAATGAATCGGGGTTTGACATCCACCACCTTCTCTTGCTTTTCCACTTTGGTCCAGGTTATGCGCAAACACTTCAAAAACTAACATGAAATGGCACACAAAGCTGAATAGTTACACTGCATCGTTTCACACAAGCCTGACTTAATGACAAAACCAAACAACCTAATGGGAATGTGTAGGAAAGATGAAAACGACCTTGTTTAAGAGGTCATAGACTAAAGGGATAAGGATCTTCATGCTTCAAAAATAAGATGGTACAACAGTGCTCTTTCTGGAGCTCCTGAGTTTCTAAAGTTCAGTGCCAGCACTAATCTTATACTATAAACAATGTTTTTAGAATTACACCCTCTGTTGCTACAGGATAGACAGACTTTCCCTTGTTCACAGAAAAGCAGAAGTCACGAAAAACACAGCACTCACTTCTGTATATTGTGTAACGGCCTCAAAGTCCAGAATGCCACCGGCTCGTACCTAAAGGTAGCTCTGAGCTCAGCTCAGACGCACACTGACTGATCTTTGGTGCTGTCTGGATTTCACCGGCTCATGTTACCCTGTCATTATCAGAGGCGTTGCACAACATATCATTTGTAAGGAGGGGAGAAAATACGAGCACCGCAATTAAATAAATCTAGACACTGTTACCACAAACTAAGTTAAAAACCATAAGCACAAACACTTTAAATATTGTAATTTACACTACTGTATACAATATTGTGATTGTACAGGTTAAACAGATCTGTGCATAAATACTTTTTAAAACAGCATAATGTATATATATAACCATCAAAGTCATTATTATATAAAATAAATTTTCTCCTGGCAGAGACTGGAAATTTACTTTGCAAAATCAAATCAGCACTGATACTGGCAGCGTGGCTATAATCACACAACTGACGCATTTCTCAAATGATTTTCAAGCTCGGCTTCTACAATACACCTTTATTATGATTGTTGCCCATTTTAGTATAAAGACTGTAAAATCATTACACAGTCACACCGTCAGCCCGTATTACACTGCATTTACCTCACATAAAGTGGACTGTGTATTAGAATGTCTATGCAGAAGGGGGGAAGGGGGGGTCAGAGTGACGACCCTGTGAGAGCCAGCCCAGTGAACAGAAACCACAGGGGTGCTAAAGCCCCCTATGGAGCCTCTATAAACCCAGAACTGAGAAGTTGCCTAAAAAAAGCTCCCACTACAAGTGCTTCTGTCCCACAGCTACCAAAGTTATGCGAAGGACACTGCTTCCACTTAAGCTGAACGTTTTATGAATGGCAAGCGCACCCCCCCATGTGAATCACAACCTGAGTTCTCGCTGTTCTGAGCACTTAACACTGTGCACCTGTAAGATTTCTACAGAAACAACACATCAAGAAAAGGGCACTGATAAACACGCAGTATCAGACGTTAGGACAGAGTACTACAGTACTGCAATTTCCCCATCATAAGGCAATCATAATAATGCAATTACAGTTATTGCAAAGAAGCATAATTACTTTCTAATTGTTAGTGTACTGAATGTAGGCGGACAGAACACACCATTTTTTTAAACAATTAACACTTGCTTATGACAAGCGATTATGATGAGACCAACAGATAAGTGGTCCGTCAGCAGAGGAAAAGGGAAATATTACAGCACAGGTTCATCAGACAATTTACACATAAAATTCTGTCACAGTACTACAGCTGTGCCCAGAAACAACAAACTGTACACTTCTGGTCCACAACAATGCAACTAATCAACCAATTTACAACGAGTAATCCATAACAAGATAGACCATGAGGCCAAGAAGGGTCTGCGATTGCTCTACAAGAAGCTAACACCATGTCTCCCATAACGAAATTACTCAACATTCACACGCTCGTTTGTCCAAAATATTATTAGTCAGCATCGGTTACACTGTAAACAGACTTTCACACAGCTGATGCGCGACGCGTATGCACAAACGCGACTTCTGCTATGCGGCCTGATGCAGCGCCCTTCTCGCTGACACACAATGCTAATGACGCATGCTGAACCCTGCCATTTCACTGCCATTCTGCTTCTGTTACTCCTCACTGTCAGGATAGAACTCCAGCCCAAAGACCATTCCTCTTCACAGAGTATGTCGCCTGTCATGTTCTTCTACACTTTCCCCACACAGAAGTCACCTCTCGCTGTTCATGCTGGTGTTTTACGGCCCCCCCCCGTTTTTCCCTTGTTTGGTCAGCACAGCCTTTGACAAACATCAACAAAGCATTCATTTGAATTAAATTACAAATCATTCACTACCATCAAATTACAGCCACACTCTGCTATTAATCCCTTTCTCAGATTGCGAGAAACCCAAAGGGTGGAAATCGTTAGCCTGTCATTTAACCAACAGCTCTTCAGTTAGCCGTTCTCCTTTTCAAAACTTACAAACACCACCGGCCACGTGTCCACTTCAGATCACACTGAACGCAGCCAGTTATTTGCAGAGGAGTTATGGTGGTCGGCCATTTCAAAATTGTAGTCTTGGGTGAGTAGACACGTAGGCACATAAGTTCCTTCATACAAGTCAACGACACCCCTGCTCTACAAGCCCACGGCCTGTCCTCTCACCTTACCCCTCGGCCTTGGCTACCATTTTCTGCCTCCTCTTCCAAAGTGGGAAAGCAGATGCTTAAAACAGTGCCAAATTTCATCATCACTTCGCAGTCTCCAAGAGCAGCTGAAATTAAACACAGCTAAACACATTCAATACAAATCTTCAAACCAGAAGCGCAAATTCCACCCTCTCTTAATGCTGAATACAAATACTGGAAGAGAAGAACCTACTGCTGACACCATACATTTGCAAGACAATTTTTTTTCCTTTCTCTTTTTAAACATCCCTCACTTTAATGTGCATTTAGTTTTCTCTGACTTTGTACAGCATTGCTGAGAAGAACAAATTGAAACTTATTTTATGAGAAAAACCCCTGTAACAAAATGACATATTACAATGGAACACCAGTGATTTCAGCCAGCTGTAAAAAGAACAGATTCAGTGAAACCGCAGTCATAAAAAGCAGACATACTGTCTACTACAACATATACACCCAGGTTATCTCCCCACAAGTCTACTGTTTATGTTGGGCCACTATATCCTGTCTCTAGTATCATGCAACTTATTTTGTGTATAAGAAATATAATATCCAGATCACTGTACCTTTATGATAATCAGAAAACTTACCAAAAACTCCTTCTGGCCAGAAAAATTTGTGCAAAACTAAGCCACAGCACTGAGACAGGCTGCCATTCCTAAGCATTCACTTTTAATAGCTGTCTGCTCCTCAAATATGCACTAGCTGCCAAAATAGCCTGTCTAATTGCACAGTCTACAAACTGTTTGTCAAAGAATATATATCTAGACATCAAAACCACTGTGGTGCTGCAAAGCCCAAGTGTTTGCAGACAACAAAACTTAAACAAACGTAAACGTAAACAAACGTAAACAAATTATTCCACTGTCATCTTCAAAGTACACATCAGCATCAACCTTTACAAAGCCGGTCATAAAAAATGTTAAATTTGAGGGGCGGTGGTAGACGCACATGCATCAAGATTCACATTCAAAACAAATGAAAAATGGAAATGCACCAACTGCATTTTACTACAATGGAGCTGCAAATAAGTCTAATATGAAACAGTTCAGCTGATTGACAGACTAAAGCCCAGCAAAATAAATTATGAATGTTAACCAATGAAACCAAGAAAACAAAGAAAATATAACTGAAAATTATTGCTTTTCTTTACACAGCTTGTGACAAGTCTGGCCAGCTATCTTGTGTCAGGATGTATGCACAGTACACACACTATGGTCTCAACATTTGAGAGTTTTATCAACTGAACATTATGAATTTTGTCAACAGAATCAATACTGCGAAATTGAAAAATCTCTATAAATCCTAGTCATTTCATATTTGGTATTACCAAACATAAAAGCGTTAATGTACAACCAGTACTTGTATTTCTGTATTCTGCACAGAGAAATATTAAGTTTTATCACTTCATACGACACTCAATAGCATAGTGCATCGCAGTTCGAAAGAGACGACAACGCATGAGCAAAAACGTGGTTGCCAGGAAACAGAATCCCTCTGACTCCTGTCACATGAGGAACATGCAGTACCAGTCAAAAAGCTGAGTGCACTTTCTGGGGCCCTGGTTTACTTCAAAATATTTATGGCATATAGGTAACACACTGAGCAGCCCACTGCCTACACCCCTGGCTGCTTCATACATTCATTACTCATTCTCTTCATTATTCATTAAACCTCCATGGCATCTATCGTTTGTACTGAATGACCGATTACTCAAAAAAAAAAAAAAAAAAGTGACTCAACTGCCTGTGAAGTACTTTAAACCCATTATTTAACTTCCCACTTTAACTTCAAACTGATAAAGTTGTTTGAGCTTCTAAGCATAAAAAGGTTTTTTGGCCATTAGAACATGAAAGATAAAATTACATCATGATCCAACTAGACTTTTTATTTTTTACCTGAGGGCTGATCCTACATTGCCTTTGCTCAAAGCTAATCCCCTGCGATGAATCAGAGCTGGGATCTCCACCCTTGGTGAAGCATATCATAAAGCGGGGCTGCCTCTGGTTCTGCTCCTTCCTGATTTTGAAGGTGCAGCCCTGCGTAGTTTCATCCTCGCTCACCGCGTGCATGTCTGCATTGGAGGCGCTCGGCTCAGCGGCCTGGTGGTTAGCAGCTGAGCTGGCATGCTGGAGGCTCCCCAAAGCCTGAAGCGGCTGAGAAACACTTCGCTCCAGCCGGATCCTGGGGTAGCGCAGCACGCGGTCACCCTCAACGCCTGCGAAGCATGCTTCCACTTCCTCTCTCGGCGCTGCCTGCGGGGACCTCCTTTGATCCTGCTGAAGCTGGAAGACCACCCTCTGAGTTCCGAGGGCTGCATCCGAGTTCTGCTGCACAGACCAGCGGTAAGAGGTGCCCTGGCCATCGCCGCCCCAGGGGAGAATTCCAAACTGCTGGAAGTCTGACCAGTCGACCGACCTCCTCTGAACAGAGAAGCCACCAACATTAATCCTGGGACAGAGTCCGTTCGGCGTTTCCACGCGGCCGTTCTGGCACTCCACGTAGTCAGGGAGTGGGCCCCGGCTGCAGTCTGAAGGGCGGTCCACACACACGTCCTCCTCCCCACCAGGCCCCCCGCAGCGCTGCAGGGAGATGTGCACAGACGAGCTCTTGGTGGGCCGCGGCTCAGGTTGGCTGCTAAGCTGGGGGATGAACATGGAGGAGCTGCGTTTGAGCGGAGCATCCCGAGCGCGTGCAATCCCCATCTCGGAGAAGGGCGGTGGGCCCCTGAGGCCAGGCTGCGTGCACAGCGTCACATCGGCGTTGTCGCCCTCCTCCTCCAGCTCCTCAATCTCTGGGGCAGTGTTGCTGCGCCCGGAGCCAAAGTACAGCCGCAGTCGGTGAGACATTTTTAAGGTCCGCTTGATCCCAGCTCCCGCCCTGCGGATTCCGTTTCTCAAACTTCTCCCCTCCTCCCTCCCTCCCTCAACGCACCAACCGAGGGGAAGAAGAGCTCGGGTGACGATAACACAGGAGGTACTGCCAGGGAGTGGAAAAACTCTAAGCCGTAAACTCCGGAGCGATCAAGGGAGAGCTCAGAACACGGAGAGCGAAAATGAAGGAGCATCCCGTCTACTCGACTGCTGCCGCTACAGCCCGATAGCGACAGACAGCAGAAATAGCCCAAGTGGCAAGCGGAATTCCAGGCATGACTGGATAAGGACGCGCGGTGATCCGGCAGGCTGAGGTGAGCGCGCCGCTGACACGTGACGTGTGAAAGAGAGTCTCCCCCTGGTTCAAACGGTGCCAGCCTGAAAGAGCACCCTCCCAGCTGCTGCTCATCCGTCAGGGCGACGGGGCCCCAGGGGGAGGGAGGGGGCTCGCACAGCTGAGTCCGGCCGCCATCAATCTCGGCTGACGACCTGCGTGCTGGTGACACTCTCCAAAAACACCATTCCTACCGTCACCCTCACCAGGACATTTAGACTTTTCAAACGCTTCCCTAACTTTAACACAACAGCATCTCCCTTCACCAAAATCTCCACTAGGACACAGGTCCCTTTTCTGATCCCTAAGAATTAATTTTACACTGTTGAAATAACGTACCCCTGCTTAAAGAATTCCAGTTTTGGCAAGTGCAAAATGGAACAAGCAGACTCAAACTCATGGCAGCTTTCTGTGGAGCATAAATGGACACAAAGCAACACAAATTAACAAGCAACACAGGAGGTGAACAGCAGCAAACTTATACCAGTTCAATCACGCAATACATGACGAGAGATGGGGAGAAAGTATATACTGTTCATGAGGAGCACAGGCAGAAATACATCCGTTTAGTTTATGTTAAGGATAGTTTCATACTGACTGTTAATAAATTCATTATAGCTTAAAATTATTTATTAGAGTTTATTCACTCTGTGGTTGTAAGACAGATGATCTTAAAACACCAAAACATTCATATGATATTATATTGTGATAAATATTGACTGATGCTGGGGGGGGGGGGGATATTATATATATAGTTGGAATTACATATTACATTTATTACAATGAAAAATGCCACCAAGCTGGTGTGTGTGTCACTCAGGACTGGCTGAGTGAGGCCAAGATATACAGATATAGATAAACAAAGCTAGTCTGCTAGCGGAAAAGCCCATTACGTCGGGCTGCAGATCAGTAAATAGACCTGGCATAATGAGTGACAGTTCCAGCCAAACAACAGGAAAGAAGCAGCTGGATACACCCCCACACAGAGAAATGAGGAAAACAGCTATCATACAAGTATGACAGAAAGGTCACATGTTAAACTTCATGTACCAAGAGTGAGTTCTCATGTGCGTAACAGACCAAAACAATAATGCTCAGACTGTGAGACTGGGTTATTTTGCGAAAACCAAACGATGTGTGAAAACACTGCCGCGATTTGACGGTGCAGGCCTAGCCACGGCTCCGCTGTTGCCATCCATGTATGCAAATGAGCCGACTTATTCCGCAGTGAGCGAACTGGCAATGTGAGAGATAGTTTGGCCTTTCAGGGCAGCGATCACAGTGGATGCTTTTGTTCAGCTGCCTGGCCGCCACGGAGCAGCAGAGTCTGGTCCCCTGCTGCATCACACTGTCTTAGCAAAGCAAAGAACAGTGAGGAGGAATACGGCAATGGCAGCCTGACGTCTTATGGGGGGAGTGGGGGAGGGGTAGACCCGCAGTGAAAGAATGCACCTGGTGGTGAGGAAGTGGGACAGAGAGAGCAGTATTGTTGTAAGGAACGTGGAGGTCAGAGCGGCTGTCCCCCTCAGTATGAGTCATTCTGCGCTCACGCTGTGCGCTCCCGTCCTTCCTGCTCGTTTTATACGTGCTGCTGTAATGGCAATACTAAACCACCGCTTCACACCACGGGAGATTTTATGTGCCATTTTATAAGTTTTAAAAAAGTCAGGCACTTAAATAGCAACAAGAGAGGAAAGCAGCACCATGTGCATTTTGAAAAAGTACACAATGGTAGAATTCATTTTGTACATATAATTCAATAAGCATTTAGATAGCAGTGAATATATGTATTATATAATTGATAGAATTGAATTTTCCAAATCACTCTCACTACTTCTAATACTTATTACTTGCCAATATTATAATAATATTTGATAGGTTATGGACAAGAAAGTGGAAACCTGAACAAGGACACTTGACTTAACTCAATAGACACTAAATGACATGAAACTAAGTTGCAAAAAAAAAAAAAAAAAAAAAAAAGTGTCTATGATTTTTCAACAGAACAGTACAAGTAAAAAGGTAAGAAGACAATACCAACCACAACGTCTGAAGATAAATAAGAAAAATGTCCTGGCAAAATTTAAGATGACAATGACTAGACAGAAAGGTCTCAGCCCTTCTTATATTAGACCAGACAACCTGGCTCTTCAACCAGATCCCATTAACATGTAAAGATGTCCTGCCATTAAAACACCTCTTCAGGCAAACGTCCTCGAATGTGAACCACTTCAGAACAACACTGCTTTCCCTGAAGTGTGACTTAACAATTTAACCTGAAGAACATAAATGAAAGGAGACCTCATCAGCCTACCACTACACATACTAAGCACATAAATTATCCATAATAAAACAACAGACAAATAGAATAACTGTTACATGAAAGTACGCAGACAGCTATTAAAATGAAATGGTTCGATATAACTGGTTTATCTAATAACATTTAAAAGGAGTAATTGCAAAAAACCAGCTAATCAATTAACATGAGGAATCGTGCGGTAATGTTTTTGTAGTCAATATGTCTATTTCACGTGATGCACCAAAAAAATAAATAAAAAAATTGTGCAGAAATATTCTGACACAATCCAGTCCATTTTGAGCGGTACAGAAATTAACCAGCTGCACCCGCTTCCGTACGCTCAGCCTCACCCCTTGCTTTCTTTCTAGGTATTCATGACTGCCAGATCCCATGACTCAGGAAAAGGATACCTCTGTACAGCAGTATGGCACATACTTGGCGAATATAAATCTGTTCAGCGCCTGTAAATATCTCTCAGCAGGAGAACAAAATAACCAGTCACACTTGCCTTTCCCTTTGTGACTGGCCATACACAATAAAGGCCATAATACCCTCACATCCTTTTCAGGTGTGTCATCACAACATGTTTGTTCTAAAATTCAAAAATTCTCCACCATTAAAGTGGAATGAAAACACGTCAATTAAAATTTTTGCCGTGTAAAAAATTTTTACAAATGCCCTTTGTACGAGGCAATACTAAGGTACAGCATAGAAGATTATTAAAAAAGGGACAATTTCTATAAAAATAGAGGTTAAAGTTAAATGTATACATTTTTTTATTAAGTAGCTAAAAAAAAAATACTAGCTAAAACACTGAGTAAAGGCGAGGTACTGGGAGACAAAAGGCAAATGAGAAAAGTGGGGGGGGGGAAAAAAAAAAAAAACTTGAAAACTTATTTAACAATTTAACATGAATTACAAATAAATTATTTTGCATTTAAAGTGCAGTACAACACATTTTACAAGTAGTCCTTACTGCTGAACATGTCACTTACCAGTCTGTTTTCATCAAACACCTCAAAGAGCAGTCTGTGATTCCGTGGACAGACCTGCAAGAACAGCATTAATGACCACAGTGATGACCACATAAACAAACAAGCAGTGCCCAGTCAGTCAGGTACACGCTCACGCTGTGCAGCCCCAAACAGTCAGCCAGGTACGCGCTCACGCTCAGCGGCCCCGAACAGTCAGCCAGGTACGCGCTCACGCTGTGCAGCCCCAAACAGTCAGCCAGGTACACGCTCACGCTGTGCAGCCCCAAACAGTCAGCCAGGTACGCGCTCACGCTGTGCTGCCCCAAACAGTCAGCCAGGTACGCGCTCACGCTGTGCAGCCCCAAACAGTCAGCCAGGTACGCGCTCACGCTGTGCAGCCCCAAACAGTCAGCCAGGTACGCGCTCACGCTGTGCAGCCCCAAACAGTCAATCAGGTACACGCTCACATTCCGCAGTCCCGAACAGTCAGTCAGGTACTCTTTCATATACCCGTTAAGGTCTATGGTTTAAAACTGCAGAAACTTTCCAAACATCCATGGTTAATGCTACAGTTGGGGGGTCATAAAAAGGTATATTAACTCACTCTGAAATAAAATTCCTCATTCCATTTGGGATTCAGGGTCTGGTAGAAAGATAATACAAACATTAAATATCATTACCATGAGTTTTAGTTATACAAAACATGCATTACAAAAAAAAAAAAAAATGTCTACTAAATCTTTCAAGCACAAGGCCTTTTAAAAAATAATACAGTCCCAAAGAGACAACTAATAATGTTACTGGATTAACTTTATACAAGTATGACAGTTCTTAAGTAGCACTGTTTTCAAGTACCGTTTCCCATTGCAGGTCTCAGTCCAGCAAACCGATGAAACCGCAACAGAAACCTTGGTTTAGCTACAAGCGCTCATCTGTAAAACACTCTGAACTGAATGAAGGGAGCAAAAATAACTATGAATTTGCACTTAGTAGAAACCCTGACATCTGCACAATGAAGTTAAGGAAAAGTGAAAAGGTGAACAAATTATTGTTTGTTCTATTTTCTGAGACCAACTGTAAAACAAATGCAATCGGAATGTAAAGTTTAGTAAAGTTTATTATGTTTCACAAAATTTAAATAAAGGTAAAAAAAAAAAACCTTTGAAATAAAACTAAATACTTGGAAAAACAATATGGAATGAACCCCACTCCACAAAATGCTCCCCCTCACTGCTGTTTTCAAAATTCATTATGCTTTGAAATCTGTTGACCAAACATTTCCTTTGCCTGACAATTTTACTACACAAAACATAAGAACATTATGTATTAATTTCAGTGTTCTTAAATCACTGTGAAACACATCTACAATTCCTTTTTAAGGGGTGCGCCATAAACCATAAACTCAACCACATAATGGTGACAACAGTACTTGTCTACAAATCTTAATCAGCTTTTTAGCCACAAATAATTAAGAACAAACAAGTATTAGAACAAAAAAAAAAAAAACCGGTCCTGTCAACTGTTTTACTGATGAAGTGCCCCCCCTAGTGAACGTGGACACACTCCAATTAAACACAAGCAGGTACCCTCTCGTCATCGCCGGAACAGGACGAGCGACATTAAAACAAGCCTTTGCACTGAATGAGACACCATATCAGAAGAGGAAATCTTCCACACAGCACTGACAAAAACCTAAATTTGTGCACGAGTTTACAAATGGTGCACCTAACATTATTCACGTGACGCCACAGTAATGCTTACCTTTTTAATGGTTTTTGTCTGGACTAAGGCAAGTTCTCGGTTCTCATCCGCCACGTAGAGAGAGAGCTTCACGTAAGGATCGCTGCAACCAAAGCAAAAGTAAAAATATTAAAATTCATAAAAACACTCAACAAAACCCAGACGTCAATCAAACCCAAACAGAAGGTGTGTAGAGAAGGAGTGAAGAGTCCTCTAGATGAACTCTGGAGAATCCACGTGAAAATGACTAGACACATCTCTATTATTAGGCTCAAGCATGTAACGCTTACTCTGCAAACTTTACCAGGAGGAGAGATAATGGTACAGCGAGGTCAGACCCTCATGTGCAACTGCTTGACTTCACTTACAAAAACATCTAGACTGACAGGGTTAAAACCTGAAAACCTAGCAGCAATAAGGACTTTTAAGGCCACATTAATATAAACGCTTTTCAGTTTACTAAACAGACATCGCAGATAGGTGTTCACGGCTGTGTGTGGTATATACACAAAAAAGCTGCACGAAAAATAAAAAACAATCAGGATTTAACAGCCTGTTTTTTAAAGAAGGCAGATCCTTTCATCTAAACAGCACTCACAATCTAGATCTCTCAGGAATGGGCCCTTTTATATCTGAACTGCACTTCTTCCTTTCCATTTAGACTGCTCATTCCTCCCTTCTCTTCTGCCACAAGCCCAGAGAAAGGGAATAGAGAAAGGCAGTCATTACAGCTGGAGAACAGCCAGATGCAGACCCTAAGATTTCTTCTGCCTCTAACTGTAACCATCTTTCTCAACTGCATCAATGCAACAGTGTTAGAGCTGCTCTTTTCTGAGATATGGAAATACTTCAAGCATGGGCCTCCAAGTAATATTATTCACATAAAGCATTTTAGACAAATGACACAAACACAGCATTACTGGGATTATGGCTATTAAATGTTCCTTCATGGTTGACATGCTGAGCTTCTGTAAAATCTGTAATGTTTCTGTATTATCAGTTTTGGGTTGTACTGGACTACATATAACCTGGATTATGGGTACTTGTAATCAGAGTAAAAAACATTTCAAAACACGTGTAATCAGACTCACTGAAAAATTACATGCTTACATTTTTATTAGGATACAAAGAAAAAGTCCAAATTATTAATACTCTTGTAAATTAATATGGATGATTAACATTTTACAGAATAAAAATTTATGTTTAAAATCCCCCTTTTCACCTCGCCTAATTCGGAGCAGCAACACATACATAGAAACTGAATCTGGTTTTCCCAGAAAGTTTTCACGGATGAATAGACCATGTAGAGACTGGTTTTCCTAGAAAATCACTGATAATTCTGAGTGCAAAATGTACTACTGTAGATAGGATGGAGGCCTTTGCAAACAGTTTAATGACATGTGAGATATGCAAGTGAAGCTTATGCTGCTCTTCACACCTTCACAAAGCACAAGCTCTAATCGTGCCCACAGCTTGATTCAGACGAATCAGATCGAGGCACTCTTGATGAGACACGCACACACAGCTGTGTGAAGCCAGGCAAAATGGCCGACTAAAGTAAAATGAGACATTTGTCAATTCTGACTGATGGATGTGTTACAATGCCTGCAAACTGTAGCTCCTAAAATAAAACTGTTCTTTTCACTATGACGTTACTGAATGTTATTCTCTTCCTCAATTAACCGCAGCATTAGTGATTTCTACACATTCTACACACATTCCCTACAATACTGAAAAATCTCGATCTTCAGTTAAGCAAAAATCACTCAGTCCACTTAAATCAGACTTGTGCAAAGTTTACTGTAACCGCATTGCTTATATGTAACCAAAAAGTAATACAAAAGTAGTCAGATTTAATAACATTTTATGTAATCCAACGTATTACATTACTAATTATATTTACAGAAATCTTTGAAGTAATCTACACACCACTGTGCATCAGCCAAAATCAGTCTTTTCCTGCACTTTACAGTGGATTTGGCATTATAATATGAAACTGTAAAATCCCAAATTTTTAAATGCTTCTGCATGAACTCTAAGTACAGTTTTTACAGTCAGGTACATCCAAAGTTGAGAAGCAAGCATGGTTGTGCGTTTTCTGTGCTGTACTACGTAATACAGAGTAAATAAGTACATCCAACTTAATTTGACTGATCACACAGACAGAGACAGACAGACAGAGAGATGCTTCCACAACATGTCACTTAGACATTTTACTCAGGAGGGTGTCTTAAAGTTTTTTTGGTATGATTAGTGGGTACGACACTCACCGATTAAATTTTGGGCCTTCTAGGCTTACAACATTTCATCATGTTTTTGGGACTTTTTCTTAAATTAAAAAAAGAACAGAAAACTAAAAATAACAAACCTATTTTTAAAATCCTGAAATCATGGAGGCCCAAAATAGAGAATTTATAAAACACTGTCTGAACCGAGTTTTCTACTTATTCAAATAAAAATCGGCACACAAATGTTGCAAATTTGTAATGTGGACAAATTTGTGCATTTTTTTTTGACAGGAAAAAAAGATTTTTCAATAAATTCCAAGTCGACCAAACAGTACAATGCAAGTAAGTGCTTCCAGAGCGGTTATTAGTCTTTACTAGTATAGCAGCATATCATGGCAAAAAACACAGCTGATAATAAATAAATAAAAATAATAAATGGTCATTGCAATATAAAGGTTAGACAAATGGTATGAGAGCGTGTTTTGATCAATGATTTGGCAAACTTACCATGTAATGCAGCAGTATTTCTGTGTAATCTTCCCTTTGATCATGTTAATACTGACGAGCTGACAATTTCGGCCCCCAATCCTTGACATTTCGTATTTTTTCCATTTTTAGATGCTCTGTTCAGCAAATATATTAGCAAAAAGTACATTTTTTTTTTTAAAGTTGCTAACTGGAAACCTATAAGCATTATAAGACAGCAATACAATCATATTGTAATATTAATGTAGAACTGACATATGTTGATTAGGGTGCAGAGAAAAAATAAATTAAATTATATATCACACACACACATTATATATATATATATATATATATATAAAATTGATGAACTGAGAATAGTTCTGAATTATTAGCTATTTAAAAGCCTGAATACATTATATACAAAAAGTTTAAATATAATGGGTGGGTATTCACCAACATACATAATTGCTAAAGAGCATACATTTAAAAATAGTTATGGACCAGCTCAAAGGAGTTACATACACAGTGTGAAGGGGTTCAGTAACAACTTGCCCCAATTGTAGTACATCATGTTATGCATTCTGCTTTATTTGATTTACTTATTGAATGAATTCCTGCATAGCTCTATGCTGTATTCTCATCATTAGTGGGGGCAACAACCTGAAAGCCACATTTTAATCATATGCTACATAAAAAACATTCAGCTATCTGGCATCCTTATCTTAGCAGCGCCTAAAATGTATGAGAAATGTATAAAATGCTTTGAGAACTCATGCGTGACATACTGTTCTGGTATTTGTTGCTAACGTGTATCAAAAAATTATTCAAGTAATTTGGCACTGTTTAATCTACATACAGCGTAAGTAGTAAGAATATGATAAATATAAAATTTCAGAGTCATACGGAATTAACTACTTATGTGAGGAGCTGCGAAAAAAGTGATGCCACAAGCACTTTCTTTCTTGGGAAATTCTACTGCAAAAACAACAGCACATGGGATGAGTATAACAGCTAGTGAACAGGAATGAGAAAATGGAGCTTTCGAGATACAGGCCAGGGGCACCAGGGAGCCAGGGTCCTGCTCGTGAGTCACAAAAAGGTCTTTATTTTGGAAGTCCAGCAGGAAAGCCCCAGTGCTGTGAGAAACAAAGCCCTTATCTGCTTCAGTCCTGGCATCTTATCTGCCTATTAACATCCACCATAACACACACATCAACCATGATCTCTGAACTTATACCCAGAGAGCTGAAAACAGAACGACTTGGGCACATGTGAATATACAGCACACATTCATTCTGTCACGCATGGCTACATCTCTGCAGGTTTGTCCTAAAGGAATTTAGTTTTGTATTAGTGGCAGTGATCCCAAGTTGGACAGAAGGTCCATAAAAGGCATCTATGAACAGCAAAGTCAGCAATCGAATAGGTCAGGCATTAAGTAAAGGACACTGCTTTGTACATTTGGTTACTAAAATAATAGAACAAATAAAGGAAACAACCCCAAATTAGTATTAAACTCCTGTGTCAAGAAAGTATGTAATGACCTTTTCTTCAGTGTCACAGCAATGACCAAAAGAAGTGAGTATGCACATGTGCGCACAGACACACAGATACAGGTAATTAAGTACACATCAGGAAATGCTACTTGGATAGTAGTTGTACACCTTCCTCAATGGCTTTCAATCCTTATTTAGGCCTATTTCAATCCCACTACATCCAGAGAACTACATAACGAATGTACATTGTATGGAATGCTTTGAATATTAATGAGAAAGAACGATCTAATACACTCTAAACCTTTCAACACTTGTCATCTGTGAGAACAACTTTCCCCTATTTATATCAGATCACCGCAACTGGGGGGTGGGGGACACACACAATGACAACATACAGCAAAGTTCAACATAGAAAATTTATACATATAATTGTCATAGGAACTACCAGCCCTTATGCTCAGAAGTCATGTTCCTTTTTGGCATATTAAAATTAATTTAACATAGATTAGAATGTGTTAAATGTGGAAAAAATAAAAAATAAAAATGAAGTGAGCTGCCACAAGGACTTCTATATGGGACAGTAGCAATGCATGGAGAGCAGTCCAGTTCATCTCAGCCTCACCTGTCCCCCTGCTCCCCAATATTCTTTGCCAGTAAAAGCAGAGTGACATTCAGTGAGAAACGATTCCAACTGATTGGGTTATGATTTATTTGACCATGAGATGCCAACATCTTATGGCTTCCTACAGATTTCTGTCCATTTTGTCATTACTCATACTCAGTCTTGAAAGGGACCTTTCGAGAAAGACGCACTTGAATGTGTTATTGTACTTCCACAAACAAAGCTGAAATTATGGTGTGTGTATATTAGTGAGAGTGACAAATATATATTTTCTTACAGGTTCACTTGTGGTCAGAGCATGGCTTCCCTTGGCCTCCCAGAGTATATGCCCCTTGTATGGGACCCATTTTGATCAATACAATTATGTTGATAATTATGTATGGAGTAAATTGTGAAATGCAGCATTTGTCTTCACGCACATTACATCTTACAAGATGTAATATTACACTGGCAATAAACATCCACCAGCTCTGACAGTTAAAGGACAACCAACCTTTCTGTCTATAGTGAAACTGCATTAAACGTTAACTATGAGGGAGGGCACTGTTGTGGGCAATGCCAACGAGTGGATATGCGACAGCTGATGACTAAGAAAACATACAAGAGAAACAGATTTTCCTGCTGGGAGAAAAGTACTCATCTCAGGTAAATAAATAATTGTCCACTTCACCATTCACGTTAAGTAATGTCTCACCACTTCTGGAAGCGTACCCACAGAAACAAACAAGCTGCAATTCTCATGACAAGCAAATTTGGCGAGACACTTTGTGCATACTTGACACAAGTGCTTTCAGAGTGGGTATTCTCCACTGCCAGAGTGACAAAAATAATAATAAAATAAAAAATGAACAATTTTTTTTATTCAATTCGGAAGTAAACCGTTGCAGGAGCAAAGTTATGAAGCTGTTAAAGGTTTACGGATTTTAAATAGACTTTATAATGAATCGTGTGATTGTAGAGTTGTTAGTTAACCAGTGGTGGTCTGTTGTCTAAAATTCCGGACATATCACAAAGACTCAAAAGATGATATGAATACCTATAACTGCTGTTATACGGCTCTTAACATCTTTTCAAACCACGTTTTGCTGCCTCTCTCCTCCTTCTGGGCAAATCATGTTTATCCGGGACAGACACAGCAATTACATCTGACAAAAACATTTTCCTTTTCCTCAAAAAATAAAGTGCAAATACTTGGGGGGGGGGGGGGTGTTCCTAGCAGGGATAGGATTTCTTAACTAATGTTAATTTAATACTGTACACTCCCTTTACGTTCCATTGTCCCACATCCTGGGTGGGTTAATGGCTAACTTTTAACTAATTGTTTACCAAAAATATTTAAATATTAGGAATGCTTTAACCAAAGCAACATTTTAACTAGCAAAGTTAAAATACAAAAACAATCAGTACCATCCACACTTAATACCGAAAGATGGTAATTAATCTAAAGCGTAATGATGGTAACACTTTGACATCTTGATAAACATTAGTTTATGTTATGCATAGTTCAATGAAAATCATGCAATTCTCTCCCAAACAGACGCTGTATCACACAGGCATTAAAATGCATCCCAAATGTTTACTCTTTAGCACTTACACACTGTCCCCCTTCCTCCCTCCGGCAGCTACCACCAAGGTAACAGAATGCAGTACTGCCAAAGCCCCATCCAAGAACAGCGGCAGACTCCATCAAGGTCACTGCTTTTCACAACATCACTCTGTTTGTATGCCTCGCTTTAGTGTAAAGTTGTCACATTACACAACAGCTGCAGCTAAATACAGATGAATCAACAGAATGTTATCCTGTCAGCATTTAACATAATTTCACTTGCTCCATTTGTAAATATTATGTACTAATAACATGACTATCTAGAAAGTGTGAACATATTTCATTTTACCTTACTTGCCAAAGAATGTGCAATCAACAATACATTGTGCAATCAACAAGAAGCTAAACACAGCAGTCTTACAAACTTGTATTTTCCCTTTCCACACTAAATTCCTAATTCTGACCAAATACTACTGTTCCCCATGGAGGAAGAGACTGTTACACAAACAAAAGAACTGCCTAAACAGTCACTAAGTCCCCTGAAAATAAACAAAGATGCTAGAGGAAATTTTCTTCAGAAACAGAACCTTGCAACAGTATTGCTCCAGAGGCTCAAACAGAACTAACACACTTACATTTGTGAAAACAGGTTAAGGTCTTTATGTTTCCTGACAAGACCTCTTGTTGGTACTTGCCCATCCTGCTGTGCTAGCCATCTGCTGGTCTGCCTCATAAACAACCCGTATGCTTAATGTTTGTAGCTGTTTCCTATGTAAAGCAACAGTAAAGAAATTTTAACAGTAAGAATTTTTACAATAATTTAATTCCAGTTCTGGTATAGTGGTTTTCAGTCTTTTAAGATGAGTCCTTAACAAGTAATCATGAACGCCCAAAAAATGAACACGGCGAGTCACACAAACTTGGAGGTGAAACCACTGGTTTCACACAATCACAAAAGTATTTTTATGCCCATTTGTCAACACTGTCTTTTACAAAAATCCACCACATTGCATACACTACTTCCAGGTAAGCCCTCGTGTACCTCTAAGTGGCTCAGGATCTTTCATACCCCCAGTTCATGAACACTGCTCCAGAATAAACTGTGCTATTTATGCTCATGAGTGAGGGCTTAACCCAAAGAAGACATAAGGCTGCATGCTCTATACACTCAGAAACAACTCTGTATAAAAAAAAGGGGGGATTGCATTTCAAACATCTTAGGAGGCACAAGAAACACCAAGCAGCAAAAACAGCCTCAAACAAACTCCATAGAAACACCAAATACTACACGCAAAGAATTTTACTGTTGCTTGTTAGAAAATACCAGTCCTCTCAGATGGAAACTGCACTACTGAACTAAGAAGTTGAAGTTCAACTTTAATACACCTGTGGCTTTACCAGGCTGTTAATCCTTAAGCTTTTTGGTATCTGGGAAAACCAGCATTAATGAACAATAAGGGTCCTCCAACAGAGTCTGGAATCAGTGCAGTAAATATTGTTTTAGTAACAGACTTTGTAGTCAGTGACAGCACTGGGGCAAATGTGTGGACTGAATTCTAATCAAAACAGCCTAAATTACTTGTTTCAGTTCAGAACAGAGCCTTTTATAATTCTTGCTTTTTAAGTCAAGTATGAAACACAAACAGTATTAATATATCACTTCACTTTAATCAACAGAATGAGAGGCTGAATGGGTGATATATTCAGCTTTTAATGGTCTGTGCTGGAGGACAAGTTATCATAATACGCAATACTGATTAAAATTGACAGTGGCTTTAAACACGATTCCAAAACAGAGTGGGACAGTGATTAAATCTTAAATCCAACACCAACCGTTTTGTGGCACGAAACCTCAGGTTACTTGTTCACTCACATACAAAAATATATGTATACAGTGTATTTCTATACAAGTACAATACTTTTACCTGAATCAGACCATCTAGTTACTGATCAATTATACAAATGTCTTATGCCAGCCTCAGAGACAGCCTCTGTCTTTCCTCAGACCTTCAACTTTTGAATATGTTCACATAATTGAAAAAAATCTGACATTCAATTTAAAATGGGACAACCAACCGACTCAGCTAAGAGGCTGGATATGAAGAGAAAGAAATTAGGTAAGGTTATCTCAAAACTTCTTAAAATAAACAAGTAAGGCAGCATATAAATAAAACAAACCACACAAACAATTCTCTAAATACTTGGAATTTGGCTGATTGTGCCAAGTGACAGGGGTAGATGAAAAGCCCTTTTATAAGGCCTGTGATGTGAAGTATCTTTGTTCTACAAGTGTCAGTGGAGCATGAACAGAAAAGTGCAGGTTCTCAATAAACAGCAATGAGGATGGAAGTCTTGCCAAGTGCTCCTCTAGGCAAGACTGAACTTTTGTACCTTTGCTACATTATCGTATTAACTAGGTAAAGTCATTTATTCTGTATAAAACCCTTGTAGAAACAGACTTTTATAGACTTAAATTTTTATAATTTTCAAAGATATTGTTCAAAAGCCTATTTGAAAAAGGTCAGAAACCATTCAATTTCATGGGGACTGAAAAATAAAATATGTCCAAAGAATACAGTAGATGTTTGTAATTGACTATGTATACATTTTACACATTCATGTCACAACGAAATCTGTTCTCTGCATTTAGCCCATCCCCTGCAAGAGCAGTGGGCTGCCACATGTGGCACCCAGGGAGCTAGGGCTGAATGTCTTGCTTATGGACACATCTGGTGGCTGGGCTGGGATTCAGTCCAGGAGACATCCACATCCGAGCCTGATATTCTACCCATTGAGCCACCAGGCTGCCTTTTCTTTTTTTTTTTTTTTAAATCAAAATTTAGCAATTTTTTGTTAACAGAAGTTTTAGTTTGTACAAGCAACATGGCATAATTGTTATAAACCCTTCATTTTATAACTACTGACTCAAGTTTTTGGCTTAAAATGATATGTAAAACAAAAATCATTTACTATATAAGGGGTAATTAGAGGATGTCGAACATGCCCTCTGTCCATCCATCCCATCCTTTCAGTCATTTCGAAGTGGTTTAGTTACACTGGATGTTGCACAAACCACTGTCTGTTGCAAAGGCTGCACCAGCAAAAAGCAGCATAACAGACTGTGGGGTAAGTATATGGTTCTGCAAGATGTGCAAGCTAGAGGCAGCCCAAAAACCCCTGATAAAAAACAGGTAACACTATCAGCATCATTTTCCTGTTACATACCATGAATGAAAAGGGTCGATGGTGGAAAGAAGTAACAGATTTTTCATATTGCCAAAGATATGGTGCCCATTTAAACAGTAGAAAAGCCTGGGAAAAGCCTCGTCCCCACGCTGAATACAACTTACCCCACATATGCTACCAAACAAAGCATTTTGCTGAAGTATCCCTGAATGATTTAAAAAAATAAATATTGGTATTAAATAGAAAATCCTTTCTATAAAAAAATGACGCCTTTTGTTTTTTAAGACAGTTGATTAATATCTGAAATCGGCTGTAGGTGTGCGAAAAAAAAAAAAACCAATTGCCAGTTTAATTTTTTGCCATATTGCCCAGCCCTACCTGGCTCCAATGATGTCTTTCTTCGCCAGGTCAATCCCTGCAATAACCTTGACGCGAAGAACTCTGGAATCATCCTGCATGGGAGGGAAAAAAGAAAGTCTAAGCTGCAACAAGCATATTAGTGCTTATCAAAGAAAGAATAAAGAAAAAAGCTTGTCAAGAAATTCAATACAAAGATAAGCAATCATTCCAAACAAGTATATCCATCAAAAACCATTTGACCTTTTCTAATGGCCCAGGACAAGCACACTCAACATCCAAAGCCTACTGGTGTCTCAAACTACGACCTGGATCCCTCCCTGTAAGCCGAGCACCTACAATTTCCTGACAAGTTAGCAAGCCACTGCATTTCCCCTAATAAAAAAAGCATTATATCTGCATTACCAAACACTAAGATATGTTAAGAATACTTTGAACTTTAAAATAACCCCTGTTAAAGCATTAGTCATTACACTCTGCCATTCAAAGTTCACAGGAATGATTCATCACAACACTTGTTAATAATAATACCCACATCAAACTCACGCTCTGCGATTTTAAAAAGACTGATCTTTTTTTGACATTCCTAAAATTAAAAAAAAGTATGCTTTCCTGTACAATTCAAAGACAAACCTACTGAACACTCAGTTTCAGAGCTTTTAATATATGTCCCACAAATCAAAACAAAACCTCCCACGCTAAAGGAGAACTGTAGGGCTTCAGATCCACAATCACCTGCTCATTTTCAACAAGGTGAGAACCTAAAAACATGAAAGGCCATCGATGATTTGGTCAAAGACAAGTTACAGAATGAGATCCGCTAGTTCATATGCAGCATTCAGTTGCTCTCTACATTTTAAGCTGTAAAGTAGAGGACCATTTCTTTCCCCCAGGTTTACAACAACCACCCTGGACTTTGTCCAACTCCCAATCTACAGCACTGACTTGGATGGACACACCATAAGCTATAACACGACTGAATAGAGCAGGTTGCTCTATTCTTTCAATTAACAGAATTATTGCTTATTTTGCAGTTTCCATTTGCACCTTTCCTAGAAATAACTTTGCCATTACGTCTCTCTGCAGGTTAAAGCAAGTAAGTCTCTCAAAATAACATGGCTATCCTCCTCCTGCTAAAAAAAGGACAACAAAAGTATTTCCAAGAAAGACCCATAAATGAACAGAATAGCAAAGGACAAATTTCAGTAAAAATAAAGCTCCAAAAATATGGTCCCTTTCTGTCATTCAAAAAACTTCAATCTCTTCACCTCAAAAAAAAAAAAACTAAGATTTAATAACTAAGGCCAAGAGGTTTACCTGACATCGGACTTTACTGGGGCTAAAGTACAACAGAAGCAAATAAGCAGATTTCATGGACTATCGGGTGCAGTTGAAGTTTAACCTTTTCAGTAACCTTTACCAGAAAAAAAATACCATAAGCATTGGTGCAACCAATTTCGTGTTACTGGTTCACCTGTAGGAGACCAGCAGCACCTGGTTCTTAGACGGAAGACCTACTTTTGGCTCATACATTTTTTTTTTTTTTTTTTTTAATAAAACTCTGCATACATTTTTTTTTTTTCCAAAAGCCTCAAAGTGTGCTCACATTACCAGGATTTTTTAGTTACGGTAAAAATGTAAAATTGGTATATACGTGTGCCAAATATTTAATGACTAAACAATCTGAAAACAAGGCCAAATCTGAACTCCAGGGCTCTGGGACGAAATATAAAAATAAAAGCCACGCCCTGACCTACTTGTCTTAAGTGGAGAAGCAATCCAGTGCTGAGCAGAGAACACACAGAGGCTCAGGACAGGCACAACCTGAAAAGTCTCAAAACTGAACCACATACTATTTTAAATGTTTATTTACATGTTTACAACACACCTGTCATTTTCCACAAAAAACCAAATCGCAAAAATTACTTCATGGACACACACAGTTAATTTTCCTAACTAGCAATATTATCCAAAATCCACATAGTCCTAATTTTGGTTTCACCTCACCTGCTCTCTTGACACATCTAAGATTGTTAGTCATGTTAACTGTCATGGAGGAGTTAACACACCAAAAAAATTCATATTAAAGCAAAAAAAGATTTAATTTAGCTGGAAAATTAACATTTAACTCATAGCTGTTTACACAATCAGAGCTGTCATCTCTCATTAAACCATAAACCTCATTGCCACACGTTTGGCTTTTTATTAATGCACTGCAAGAAAAACGCTTCACTCAGTTACACAACAGTAAAAATGCAGTCAAAAACTTTCTTGCACAGTGGCAATATCTGTTCTTGCTTCCAGTAACAGCCTCAGTTGACAGAGCACTATGCAATGCATTACACACAGCAGCTGAAACAGGACAGCATTGTATAAAGAAATAAGTGAAGTATACATAACACTAATATTTCATTTGGGTGTTATTCCACCAAGGAATATGATGCACGTACTTCAACCTAAAAACTGCTAGTACTACTGAAACTTCTGAAAGTCTAAAAGTGATCCAATCAACCCATTGATAACTGGTACAACATCATAATGTTAAGATACAAGGAATAAAATTTGATACATAACAGGTGAAAATGTCTATAAATGAACCGCACCATAAAGAATAACATACTGGGTATAGACATAAGCCATGTTCTTTCTGAGATTTAAGGCAAGTCTTAATGGGAGTTACACAGCAGGTCATTCACGTGCACGCACACACACGCGCACAATAAAAGCAACTCAGTGCGAATACTTCATAACACACTCCAATTCAGCACACATCACTGCATTCTAGTGTGCAACGTCTAGTTAGTCGCATGGTTACCATTAGGTCCCAGTTTTGCTCCAAGAAAGCACACCAGTGACTTCAAACAAGCACATTTATGAAAACACATTTCAGTTAATCACACAAGAAATGTCACTCCCAGAACTTTTCAATCTGAGCTAGTGGTTGGTCCCTGCTACAAATACATTGTTTGGTATCGTCCTATGAGTACTACACATGGCCGAGATCTATTGGTAGGGCAAGCCCGAACACAGCAATTAACCAAAATCACAGGCTTGCTTCCAAAGTAATTTGCAGACTATCCCAGTCTTGCAGCATATATCATTAAACCACTGAAAACATCAATTCAGAGAATCACCCAAGGGTCAACAACATGAAGACATCCTGTGACATATAAAAGATGTCTTTCTGTAACACAAGGCACCCAAGACATGCCATGGAAACACATCCCACACCAGAGTCTTTGGTTCCATTATTTACTATATCCTGGTCTTCCCATTAACAGGAAGCAACGGAACGAAACATCATTCATCTTTCCCTAAACACATATCCTAGGCAAGATAACACAGGACACAAGGTAAGATACACCCTGGAGAGAACCTACCTATAACACACACACACACACACACACAGACAATTTAGAGACTTGGGAACCCTAAATGTAATTTAGAGCTCCCAAGTCACCTGTTCTATGTTTTTCCATGGGAAGAAATCAGAGCACCGAGACTAAACTTCAAGCTACAATGCTTAGACCTACATTCTGATCCATGACCGCTCAAGTGTTGGACAAAACTGCTTCCCACTGAGCCCACTTGCTTCCCAAATCATGGAGTTAAACAAGACTGGATGTCCAACTACTGTAGGGTCAAGAGTCTGGGCCCTTTACTCTACAGCCACAATTTGTACATCACCAATCATTAGCATTTTAACTGTAAGCACTACCAATGAAATGATTCTACAACATCCTGCTACATGTGTCTTCATAAAATATTATCAAGCAGTTATTTTCATATATATATATATATATATATATATATATATAAATTCGGTCAATTTATTAAAAACCAACTGAATAATTGAAGTTTAAATGAAAATGTCACGTTTTCCTCAAAACACTTTTTTTCTATAGCACATTTGAAAAACGGTAAAAGCTGACCAAAATATTTTGGTCCTGATGCAATACTGTAAGTCCTGACATGACATTCTGTTCAGGGCATGTGCTATCCTGCATCCCATTCACGGATGTAATTGCAACTAACGACATATGTGGTGGATTAAGTAATCAATGCTTGCGCTTGTGGTTTCTAAAATAGAAGCAAAATTAATCTGAATTCAGCTGCATTTTTGTTTTGTAAAGGCTGTAAGCCTACATCTATAGCAAGCGTCAATGATTTCGGGAAATTCATTGTGCTGCACCTTCCTACATATCACCCTGTTACATAATCAGAGTAACTGTCTGCTTTCCAGTAACATGCTCATACTAATTAGGCTGAAAGCCAACAGCATTACAAGAAAATTCCTACTTCATGTACTGGACCATATTTTATAGCATTTCGGGAAAATACAAGGCAACTTGTTTCCCCTGTCAACGTCCATGTACACAATTTGTACATGATGTCATAAACACTATTTTTGTCTAGTTGAAAAATAAAAGCCACACAATGGGCTGAAAGGCTGTAAACGGCGTCGACGTACAGTAGATTCCTGTGTACAGGCAAATCCTGGACTGAATGAGATCTATTTGCAATCAACTTGCATAATTCATTCACCCACATCAGACGGTCCACATATATAGTACAACATATTAATTTTAAATACGATATATTAACGCAAGGCATCCTACGTGTAAAGACTGATTTTCTGGGTTACAGCCCATTAAAAGAAAAAAAAAAAATCCATCCCCACCCGACCGCAATAACTGGGACAAACTTCTAACACGGCGACACACTGCGATCCAGTGTGAAGAAATGATCCAGCAGTGTTTATACCATCAATTACATGTGGGCATCGTAAACCAGCTCCACACTGTCAAAGACACGATTGTTATACCGACCTTTTTAAAGGTTGGTATTCACTGGGAGCCAGATGCCATTAAAGTGCGGATGGCCACAGGGACAACCGGGGGAAAGAAAAATTAACTCCCGTATAAAGGAATAGAGCCACAACAGCAGACCGCTCATTAATTTTCACATCCACGTATTTGTCACCGATTCATGGCAAACAAACCCGACCCATTAGCTAGGCCCGCGGTAGTTAAGCAGCGGAACCAGGCTTGGTAATAACTTAAATTCGCCAGCACACACAATCTGTACTTTATCTAAGGTATAACTGGAAAGTCTGCCGACGAGAAAAGCCTTACGTGGCCGTGAAACAAAAAAAATACGCGTTCAAAGGCAGGTGCGCCGACATATTCCAACCGTATAATGGTGAAGGAGCGTTACAGTTAGTTATTAAGTTTTCCCAAAAATAAAGAACGGGAAAGACAAGTGGCAGCGTTATGGGGTTAGCTGTCTTAGCTAAGCTAGCCGTGGCCTCCTTGTGTGACAGCTGTGTAAAAGGGTGCCACTTGCGCACACCGCAAACTTTCCGTTTACACACCGTTTAGTGAGAAAGCTTCTCGGCACTGAAATATAAACCACGAAGCACTTACTTCATCTTCAGAGAGTCCGTAGATGGGCTCGAAATTCGTAGCCATATAGCTCCAAATTACAATGTGCACGGGATAACAGCAGAACAATAGCTAATGTGCCCCGTCCGCGTTTTGAATGAACGTGTGCGTTTAGTCAAAATAAAATCCGGCAGAGTCCGACAGATGAGTTAATAAGGCTAATCAATCCCAGTTTTTCCAGCGCAAAGCGGACAGAGAACACCCCGAACCTAACGTTTACATTTAGCGAACGTTTTAAATCCTCTCCAGGTAGTGGACGCACGAAGGCTTATTCAGTTGCACTGTATTTCATTTCTTCCCTACAGCTAAACCCTCACCGGCGTGACTGACAGCTAATTAAACCAATCATAAGGTTTTCCTAAATGCCAAGAAATCTCGCTAGCCAATAAAATTGTTTTAAGGCGTGTCGTGCTGTAAACGCTTGTTTTCATACAGTGAGGTACCCCCAAGGTAAACGACATGCACAAGAGCCGTAGGCTGATGTTGTAGCGTCCTCTTGAGAAACAGTTATTTGACAAAAGTCTTATGCTCCGTTTCAGTTTCAGCATATACTATCAAATAATTCACAATCAGCAATGATAAAGAGAGTTTTGATGGCACCCTGACGTATAATTACTTAACATTTATCTTTATTACGTTTTTGTTTCTTGAAATGTGTCTCTGTGTGTGTGTGTGTGTGTGTGTGTGTGTGTGTGTGTGTGTGTGTGTGTGGGGGGGGGGGGGTGATTATACTTTGACAGTTTTATTTAAATAAAAAAAAAGACCAAAAAAAAACAAAATTTAAC
>JABJVR010034635.1:0-33668 GCA_025773905.1 Chitala chitala
AGACCCAAGGTGGGAATTGAACCCCAGGCCTGGAGGTGCGCGGCGACAGTGCTAACCACCACGCCACCATGCCGCCAGTAACCTGTGATAATTCATATAAATCATTTGTGCTATCAGCATGTGGAGAAGCCTTCAGGTCATTAGTGACCAAAGAATGATGTGAACTCCTGCACTGGGATCTGTTAGCATGTTGTGTCTAAAGATGCCCTTTCTTACATTTTTTGCTTTTGAACTCTTCTGAATGTTAAAGCACAGAAATTGGTTCTCTGGGCTTGGATCACATGCCAGCTCTGTAAAGAGTTCTTGTGTCCTTGACAGGGGCCCCTGTTAGCACTACAAATAGATTTGAGTAAACTAGAGGCTCATCAGATAATGGAGCTCATAGTTTACTGGGCTCAATTCTATAGCAGTGCCTCTGGGCTCAGCTCTGTAGCAGTGGCGCTGGGCTCAGCTCTGTAGCAGTGGCACTGGGCTCAGCTCTGTAGCAGTGGCACTGGGCTCAGCCCTGTAGCAGTGGCACTGGGCTCAGCTCTGTAGCAGTGGCGCTGGGCTCAGCTCTGTAGCAGTGGCACTAGGCTCAGCCCTGTAGCAGTGGCACTGGGCTCAGCTCTGTAGCAGTGCCTCTGGGCTCAGTTCTGTAGCAGTGGTGCTGGGCTCAGCTCTGTAGCAGTGGCACTGGGCTCAGCTCTATAGCAGTGGCGCTGGGTTCAGCTCTGTAGCAGTGGCGCTGCGCTCAGCTCTGTAGCAGTGGCACTGGGCTCAGCTCTGTAGCAGTGGCACTGGGCCCAGCCCTGTAGCAGTGACACTGGGCTCAGTTCTATTGCAGTGCCTCTGGGCTCAGTTCTGTAGCAGTGGCACTGGGCTCAGCTCTATAGCAGTGCCTCTGGGCTCAGTTCTGTAGCAGTGGCACTGGGCTCAGCTCTATAGCAGTGGCGCTGGGTTCAGCTCTGTAGCAGTGGTGCTGGGTTCAGCTCTGTAGCAGTGGCGCTGGGCTCAGCTCTGTAGCAGTGGTGCTGGGCTCAGTTCTATAGCAAAGGTGAAAAAATTCTGTAATGCATTCTATAGCAGATGTGCTGCTGTTTCATAATTTGAGCCAGTACAACAGCTAACTGGGGTAATGAATCCTGAGTTGATGCTGATTACATACTATAAAACAAATACCTGTAATTTAACACCTGTATTTTCACGGTTTTAAAGTTTTTTTTTTTAACCATATTTTACTTTTAACAGTTTGATACCATAAAATTTAAGTACTTTTGGATACTGTAAAATGTAGTCTTTAAGTTGTAATGCTGCAGCTAGATTTGCTGGTAATATGCCGCATTTCTGCAGTATTGGTATTATTATTTAACAGCACCTAACTATATGCAACTTTTAAGCTTACTTCATATTGTGGCACTATTGAGACGTACACATGGCAGAAGGAGGCAATAGACTCTGCTCTGTTATATTTAGCAGTACTTGTAATGACATCCGATTTTTGAATGAATCATTCTTTTGAACAGGTTCTTTAAAGTGAACTTGTCGAATCGATTCTCAAGTCTAAAAGCACCAATTCAACACGTTGTTAATTTTCTTACTGACTAAGGTATTCTAATATATTTATTAAACTTGACCTCCCTAAACACCAGAGTACAACATAATGCCTCTGACTCCTTTTTCACACAGTCTATCGTTGCTGTCTTCCTACAATATAAAAAACAACACAGAGACTGATCTGTACAGCTGTTGGAAACTGTCGAGTTTAGTCAACATAAACCAAAACCTGTCAATGAACCAATCCCAACTGCCCTTTCGTGAATCAATGCGTCGAATCAGTGTATCGAATCAATGTGTTGAATCGTTGTACTGAGTCTATGTGTCATACAGTTGATGGCAATTTTGTCGACTTGATTCGAAATGAAACAAATCTATGGAATACATCATAAAACAGTACCAAAATGTTTCAGAAATATAAACGTAAAACCCACAAAAATTTACAGTCACAAATAAATGTACTGCAGTATACACTAGTATACATAAATTCACAAATACACACAATGTATTCCAGACATAAATAAAAAGTTTATGCTGAGGACATATTTGTGAACATGCTTTTACGTTTTCGGATTCTTTCTCATGCATTCGTTGTGTTTTTGTGAATTTTTATGACTTTTGAGACTGCTGTTCCATGCAGTAGATTCAAAAATGTGAGCAGAGTGCTGTCCGTGAACGTGAAAAGGCGCTAGGTTAGTGCAGCGTTATTGATGTGGGCGGTGAAAAAAATAAACTTAATATTTTAATAAAAGCACAATAAAACATTTTCAACAAAGGTATTCGCACATATGTATTGCACATAATTTTTCCATTTTTAAGGGTAGTCATCGTCGCGCATAACAGGTTTAACATTAGTTATTGCGCACATCCCGGATCAAAAATTAATCAAAGAACAGGGTGTACAAACTGATTAACTGACAGAAATTGTTCAAAAGAATCAATTTGAGACATTGAATCAAACTTCGCATCACTAATCTTTTGAAGAACATTAGTGTTCACAGGCATTTTAAGAAGTGCATATGTGGGAAGACATGGCATCACACATTAGCCTAGCATATTGAAACGTGGTGGGGAGAACCATGTAGACTATGAGGGCATCTTGGGACACAGATAAGGGAGTACACAAGCATGGCAGATCGGGACATTACACATACAGACTTACATTGATTAATTATTTGAAGTAACATTAGCTTGCCAGCACATGGAAATGAAGTTCAATATGGGAAATTTAAGCATGGCAGAAACAACACACAAGGACAGTAACGCAGATCCACTCCTAGGATTATATGGCTCTACAATATTAATGTTAGGGTTGGCGTATCGGAAGATGCCACCGGATCCTCAAAGGCCCACCGCTGTATGTGGCTGTTTAAAATGCCTTTTTTGTCTTTTGAGCTGTCTAATGGTGTTTATGTTTCTGTTGAAATTTCCACCCCTGTGTGGTTTTCTTCAAAATGCAAACAGCAGAGATATTTCTGCTAAGATGCACTGGTTTCATTCACTGTTGTCTTTTGAATTGAAATGCTCCGCAAGAAGGTTTGTTTTCATAGGTTTGCTTGTGTAAGCCAGTGCCCTTTCCTAGAGTCCTTGTGCCTTTTGCTTTGTTAATTAGCCAGATACGATGGCTTTCCCTTTATACACTCAGTAGTAGAAGCGCACCCCCCCACCCCCTTACTGTACACCCATACCTGTCAAAGCATTTTGCTGTCTCCAACCCTCCCTGAGATACCTATACGGCAGAAGGTAGAGGGTCTGATTCAAAGGGTGTTCAATGAAAGCCCAATGGAATTAGGCTAAACCAATTGCTTATATCTGTTTTCCTTAACATTTCCCACCGATTTTTCATCCTGCTGATGTAATCAGCGCAGGGAACACAGAAAAAAGAAACCATATCATTGTTGTTTGGTGTGGAGATCCAGTACACCTATGTATACAGTTTGTATGACCATTGATCTCTAGTAAGAGTTGGAGGTCATCGCATACAGTATGGTCTGTAGACTGACTTTGTATCTATCAGTAACTGGCAAAACCAAATTTTGTAGGAAACATTGTATATTTGGGGAATGCCTTCAAAACAGGAAACCCTCATACTGATTTAATTATTCATCAAAAAAACATATGCTGAAGAAGCATGCTGTACATGCATGAGCCCGGTGTTGGAGAATACAGTGCCACTTGCTCATGTCTGTTTGTTATTTATATATGTTTAATGCCATGCACCATCCCAAAGGTCATTCGCCCTTAGTCTAGTGTTGCCTTTGACATGCGGACAGGATGTAGCAATGCACTGTGACACCCGTCCTGAGACGTAGCCCCAACCCCAGGAACTGTGCCGTGGATGCACCTTTTGTTACAGGAACCCACCGTGAAATTGCTGGAACCTTCTGGTGTACTTTTTTTTTTTTTTTTGCTTCTTATGGGGCAGCTGTGGGGTGGGGGAGGGCAGGGAAGCAACATCACGTGTCCGTTAGTGGGATGCACATTCTAATGGATGCAGACCCTGCGCCAGAGCAGTCCAGTCACAGTGTTGAAGATGTTTGATGTGCAGCTCATTGTCACCTCTCAAGCAGAAAAGTTCAAGTCACACAGAAGTCCAGTCAAATCTTGAATCTTGAATTTAAGTAATGGGTGGCAAGGGACATATACATGCAGTACCTAGAAAGCTGGTCTTAAAGGCTGTGATATAATGATTTCTGGTTAACTGCTGATGTAACTGTATGTTTGCAAACAAACTTTGGTTTTCAGTGTCATGTTTAGCAGGGCCATTATATCGTCATGACTAGTTGCGCTTTAGTGAATGTATTTTTATTCTTGCTCCAAATGTAATTATATAGAGGACTGTCTGAGTGAAAAATTCAAGTAATTTGGTGTGATGTTTTACATTGGGACCTAAATTTTCCTTAACAACTACTAATTGTGTAGGTTACTCTTTTATATAGTTTTTGAGTATTGGCATCTACAGTTAAAATGTAAATCAGATAACTTTGTGAGGTTTAAGAAGACTGAAACAAACAAATGTGTTAAAATAGTATGGCATTGTTCAGCCCATATTTATGTAAATTTAAGACTAAACCAAAGCAATAGTTTATTTTTGGAAAGATTCTGTCTTCAGAAATAGCCTTAAGCTATATTTATTTTAGTACTTATTTTCTGAAATCAGAAAAAATACAATTAATCCCAAAAGGTTGGACTTTGCACTCACTTCTTGCTATGAAATGCATCGGTTTCGCATGAATGAAAACTAAGTGAAGGTAATAATGAGTAGATTTTAAAAAACATTGTGTGTCCCCCACCCCCAAATATCTTCCAGTTCTGCCAAGCCACACATGTGGCAATCCGGGTCTGATCCCAAAAGGAGTCATCCATGGGTCGCGCTACAACATCGGAGACAAGATTCGGTACAGCTGTGTGGCGGGACATATCCTGGAGGGCCACGCCGTGCTTACCTGTATCGTGAGCCCAGGGAGTGGAGCATCATGGGACTTCCCAGCTCCTTTTTGCAGAGGTAAGAATAAATTTGTTTCGTCTGTCCTTTTTAACTAGAGCTCCTAATAGTTAATTACACAATTATGTATTTTTATTTTTTAAGCATATTTTTTTCTTGCACATATAATGCGGCTTTTATCGGAAGGAATTTTAACATCCTTACTGTTGCCTGTCAGCTATTCTTTTCTTTTATTTTTTTCTCACACCCTTCAATTCTTTCAGACCTTGTTCTTGAATCAGCACCATATGCCAGAGGTGGCTTGACATCCCAAAGGTGCCTTGAATTAATTAGAGATGCTAAGAATGGCACACACATTGGACCCTTCAGACTGTACAGAAATCAGGAGCATCGTCCTTGATGTGACGGCTTCATTTACTGTGGTTTAATAACTTCAACAGAATAAATGATACTTTAGCGACTTGACTTGGGCCATGCCCTCTCGAGCTCGGTGGATTCTGGGTGAATAGAGTCAATTAGCATATCCTGGATTCTTTTACTTTCTAATGAAGAGGTTTAGAAACAGAAGAGGAAGACCCATCTGGGCCCTTAGCCGCAACACACAAAAGTAATAAGGCAATTAGCAAGCTTTAAAATTTTTTTTGTGATAAAATTGCATTCTGGAGGTCATTTTTTTTTCTTGTCTTCAGCTTTATAACTTTAGCAACTCTTAGTCACATGACCCTGTTTCCCTTCATGCTTTCCTCAAAAACCCAGGTTCAGTGAGCTCTTTCAGACACTCATCTTTTGTAGCTTCTTTACATTGCAATTAAATTATATTTTTAAAATTTGTTTTAGATTTTCTGTGTTTAACCTTTGTCAAAGTGTTGTAAACACTGAGTTATTCAACAGATGCAAAAAAAATGTCTGTTACAAAATATTTTTAATTATTTTCGCATGTATTTAATAGAAGTTTTTGTTTTTAGCGACAAGAGATTAATTGGGTTTTAACTCACTGTTTAAATGAGATACATGGTTGATGTGTTTTGTAATTATACGTGTTATAATGCTGAGAGCTATCACTACTTAACTAACAGCTCTTGGTTTCTGTAATGAGAACTTTCCAAACCAAGAAAAACGAGCAATGAGTGAATTTTTTTCCAGGCCAATGTACTGTGAGGTTTTGAAGTAGACGTGTGTGCTGTGTGACGTGAATATAGACCACACAAGTGACCTGCCTCATTACTTATGTAAAAATCAAACAGAAGATGTGAGCTTGGAATGTTGATGGCGCAGAGGAGCTGCAAAAACAAGCAGAAAAACGATTCAGATAAGAACTAAGTATGAAACCCGTTTCAGTTTCACACAGACCCAGATGGTGTTCTCCTATAAACAAAGTAGGCAGTAAGTGAATGTCTGTAAGGTAAAAAATAATCAATATCATTGAGAGAGCCCTGTGCTTTCTGTCATGTCTGCTCCATTCAGGACAAAGTAGTACTTATTGTTCAAAGTAACTTAGATGGATGGGTTGCTTGATGTCCCAAATGTAGCTGTTGAGTTTAAGATTTACGCTTTATCCCTGAGGGTCTTCGTCCATCAAGATGATTGGATAGCTGGTGTGTTAAAAAGACGTCTGTGTTTCCTGGGGACCATGATGCCTAGCAGTGATTGTGCTGAGAGCACTGACATATGTTTAACATATTTCCTTGGTGGCACTTTTAATTTTACTGTCTTGAGGAGCAGAGTCAGTGTGTTTGGTTTTGTAATCTGGCACAGAACATTCTGGAGTAATCGTTCAGATTCACTCACGGATCCAGGAACGATGTCACCAGAATTCCCATCTTCATGACTGTGCTTCTCAGTCACGCCCAGTCGTGTTGTTTTCTGGCGACCTCTTCATTAGGGGATAGAAATAGCTGTTGGACTTCCGAGCAGCCCCCATAGTGTGCAGTGCTTTGGCGGGTGAAGAATTTAATCTCGTAGATTACATAATCTGTTTTGTGTTTCTTTTTTGCCAATGCCTGCCAATGACAAAGGGTGTCAGTAAGATGTTAGAGAATCTCCGTCATATTTTTCCGAGTGGGTGACATAAACCTTTTGTCCTCTGTGTTTCAAAAATAAACCCATCATTCGTTTTGCATTGAACAGCGTTTGTACCATGACCACAATAAGAATAAATATGTATAGCACTCCTTAGTGAGATCCACCCCAGCAACCAGTGCACAAGTACAATCAATTAAAGTGGAGTAAAAGGTAAAAATTGCCTCCATTAAATTTGTGACAAGAAAACAAATGTCTTCACATTATGGAGTGGTGTGTAAAAGGACCATTAAGAATGTGCTTTAAATCACACTCATGGGCTGCTTTGAACCCTTACTTGTACTGAAATTAAGAACGGGGTTTATAATTAACTTAGACAGAAATCTGTGGCTCTATGGGATAAACTTCCACAATGGCTTTTCTTTTTACTTTGCACTCATTTTTTGAATTATGAGGCTATGCACTTTTTAACCGAGCTACTGGTTTGTGAATTGAATAGTAAATGCCTATACTGTACTTATTAACATGTGATAAAGACACTGAGGCATGTATGAAGTGGTGGAAAAACCCCTTTCACTGTACAAGTGTAGAATATTATTAGAAAACTGGAAGTAAGGATATCACCTGTACTGGCATCCTGTTCCACCGTTAACACTCAGCAACTAACATAAACATACTGTAACAAGACTAAGGAAGTGATCTGGTGTTTGGTGAAAAGCATCCCAAAAGAGATTTGGCCATGCATGGGAAATGCTTGTAAGGATATGGCTTCCCTCTGTTTTTGGTTTATAGTACTTCTCATGCATTGTTATTTAGATTTTCCTTGACTTACACTTTAAAAATAGTTACACTTTGTGTCTAGAGAACAAAATAGGTGTTTGGTTAATTACTTCTCAGTATACTAATATAAAAAAGTGCTTGTATCTTTGTGTGCATGCGAGTGTGGAACTCTGGCTGTGAGTGAAAGGCTACCCGTGCCCTGGAAATTAAACTTGAAAACTCTCACAGAAGGCCAGTGGTTGAAAGAACTTGCAGACTCATGGTGTGTGTGTGTGTGTGTGTGTGTGTGTGTGTGTGTGTGTTTGGTGTAGCCTACACAATTTATGTACAGTAGATGTCTTCAGGACATGACACATGTAAATTTCCATGGCGTAACTTATGTTTGAAGATGCATGTTATGTAGTTATGGTGTACGCCATGCATGTGTGTAAGTGTCGACTGGATTTTTTGTTTTTCAGTCACTGCAGTCGGTTACAGTAGATTTCTGTTCTTCTTGTATAAAATAACACTCCTGGTACTGATTATTAGAGGACAGCACAGGTGTAAACAAGATACGCTGTTCATCATGTTTCTACTCGATTATCGTCCAATTAAGCTGAACACGCCCCATTAAAAGTGGTGTATGTTAGCTGTGCTTAAGTCTTCTGTGCTTCTTGTTTGTGCTTGCTTTGATCTAGCTGAGGAGGCATGTGGGGGCACCTTGAGGGGCACCACAGGGACCATTTCGAGCCCCCACTTCCCGTCAGAGTATGAGAACAATGCGGACTGCACGTGGAGTATTCTTGCCGAGCCGGGGGACACCATAGCACTGGTCTTCACCGACTTCCAGCTGGAGGACAGGTACGACTTCCTGGAGATCAGCGGCACGGAAGCACCCTCGATATGGTGAGTCACCTGAATGTTCTCCCATTATCCTTCAGGATGGCTGTGTGGCCACGGCTGCGTTATACAAGCTGTTGCTCAATTAAAGAAGTGAGCGCTCGAGGAGCTACAGAGGCTGACCGTTTGGCTTTGACATAAGGTTTCAGGTCATTAAGAATGAAGTTCGTTGCCTCTAATCAGGCCAAAATGTGCTTCATCTTTCATACTTTGTTAATAACCAATGCAGCTGGTAGATATTGTTCTTTCCTCTGCAGTCATTCATCCCTGGCTGGTGCAGTAGCTCAGAAAAGCTGTTCGATTTGTCTGTTTCATGTCATGGGCTGCACTTCCATAAATATCAGCCAGGGACTTGCCGGAATCTTTAAAGGATATTAAAAAAAAGGAGTACAAAGAGCAATGGAAACTGAAAAACAGATTAGAGAGGCCTTGTTATTGCTGGGACTGTGAGCACAGCAGCAAACAAAACAGGCCGCTTACGGTGCATGCCCTCTGACCAAAATGTATATTACCGCCCCGCAGATGTTTTTGAGCTGTGAGTCATGAATTGCTGGTTTCATTATGCTTCATGCACTGGCTCACTTAACACACCTCTTTCAGTTGTGAGGACGCGTGCATGCAGATTAGTAGGGCGGAGCTCGTCGAGTGCGGTGCTGCGTGAAGTTGGGTGGCTCGTGTGAAAACTGAGCTCGTGGCTTCACGTGGGCCGACGGCGTCACCCCGGGGAAGACGCAAAGGAAAGCCACCTGCTCTCACGAATACCACTAAATATGCGGCCGAGGCAGTTCAGAACACATGCTATTCACACGCAACAGAAGAGAATAAAGATTGGGTTGTCTGTTAGGAACCAAATAACAGTTATAAGTGGGGCACAGCAATGATCATGAAATTCCAGTATTTTAAGCATTGAGGGAATCGCTCAGTTCCTACGGTTTCATAACCATTTGGAAAGACAAGCATAGAAAACACCCCAGTTCAAGAAAGCTTTTGTGATTAATTGGTGCATAGAATCTGTTTATCAGCCAAAATCAAGTTACTTGGATTAGGCATATGTGAGGAGTCTTTAGTGTAACTTTACTTTCTTTACTTTCTTTAGTCTTAACTTTCTGATGTCTGCCACAGAACCCACAAAGCTTCTTTGGTGAAACAAGAAACCTGTGATAATTCAAACCCCAGAAACAGATGTGTCGCTGACCCAAGGGCACGAGGAGGCCGGTTTTACATACACGAAGGTGCAGTGGCTACTTTACATTATCAAGGACAATCAGTCACAGTGAGCACATTTTTAATTCAAACACAACACGGTATTATTTATGTCCGGTTTATGGAGCTGTGCATCACATACAAGGGTACGATGTATTGCATCAGCTTCCTCAAGCAAGGCTCACTTTACATAAGCTGTGCTGGTCTCTGAAGTATTAAAATTACTTCACACTCAGGGCACAGAAAATAAAATGAGACTTCAGGTTTTAAGAGACATTAAGCAGGTGTTTGCATAAAAGCATTTATACTGGGTGTCAAAATGACAGTTGTATTAGCATACATAAAGCAGCTGATCCAGTAAGCTTTGTTGAGTTGTGGACTAGTATTTATTTGTCATTTAGGAAATAGAAATGACTGTGCATGCTGGAAAGCGTAAAATTGTATCTTACTGATATTTCTAAGTCTGGCAATAAGCATGTAATTTATTTTCCTATTTTATCTCTCTTTAGTGGTTTCTCAAGTATTTTATGCACACTAACTTTAATAACTAATATGTTGTATATTATTCAACACAGGTCTATTAGTGTCTGTGTGTAAGTAAGTTTATAGACAATTTTGTATGATGTTCACAATTTCTGTGACAAAAAAGCAATTTTTATTTATAAATTTTTTATACAAGTGATTTGAAACCAAGGAATTTGGTGTGATTTGATTGGAAAAGAGGCATTCCAAGAGTGCTGATATTTCAGGACAATAGCACTGGGACGTTTAGCAATAAGTATCACTGCTTCACAGGTGTTCTAATAATCCTTAATTATACTAGCTATAATAAAGATACAAATTGTAATCTGTTGTCGCTTAATACTGTCAACTAATAAATGGCTTTTGTAGAAATGGTGTATAATAATCATTAATTACACGAACGTTCGGTCACTAGCTCAATGTTACATTTTAATGAACTATGCCGAAAAGATGGACATTTTCTTGGAAATAACATTTCAGATAAATTATGAATCGTCTTCAAAAGACAGCAGAAGGAAAAAACTCAGGACATGTCCTTGCAAACCTCCTAGTGAGTTTATGAGATATTAGCCGAGCTCGACAGATTGGACAAAAGCAAAAAGGGATAACACAGTAAGACAAACAGCGTGGTTTAAAAATGATTTAAAATACTTTCAACATTGCTACTGTAACATGTAAAGTACGTTAGTGTGCATAAATATGTTCATTGTTTGTATTCCTTAGCAACAGTCAATTCCTGGTCCAGTTACAGATTTATTTGTGTTGGTGGAGCAACATAACTGATTAAATTTAAAAAATCATATAATCTGTTGTCACTTATTACTGTCAACTAATTTGTGGAACTATTGTATAAAAGCAATATCACACTCGAGGTTGCACCGTTGCACTGAATATCAGCATGGCTGCGCTGTGTTTGGCACATGGGTTTCGGAGTCGTACCTATGACCACATCACAGCCATGCTGATATCCCACAATGACAGCACTCCCTCGCATGTGATATTGCTTTAATATGACACACGCCCAGTCAGATTCTGGACATCAGAACTTCTTCTCTTTATGGAAGGGATAATGGGATTAAAGTAGAAAGATTATCAATTTTTATCCCTACAGGTCACAGAACTCCAAAAACTTGAAAATGCTTAGTAATATTGGGCAAAATTAGGTTTTTTTGTGAAACTAGAACTTTTGGATACTATAAAATGCATCGTTCAAGTAATTTAAATAAGTAACATGATCTAACCTGTTAAACACAAATGAGGGTTGTATTGGAATGACCTTCATTGTAATAAGCATGGCTGTAAAAAGCTCACATCGTCTTGGGGTGAAGATCTGTGCTGCCGTTCTCTCCTGCGGTCAGTGAATCTGCAGTGCACGACTGGCTGAAATCAATTTAATAATCAATTTATCAACCTGGTGACAGCCTGCCCTTTTCTGCTTCTTACCATCATAAACCAGCTGTTTTTTCGTGTTTTTTTTTTTTTTTTTTTTGAAAGGCACACATAAGGACAAAATCCTGGTGAGGTACACTTTTAATGAAACCCATCACCTATGATTGTCTCTCTCAGCATGGCATACAGATAATTATATCTATGTTGTTGCCTATAATGGTTTAATTAACTGTCAGGTGGAGAAGAATATCACCCTGAAATAACTTGCTCATACATTTGCAGTATGTTTTTTTTTTAGGGCAAAATGTTGGCCAGATGTAACTTGGTTAAAAACAGTGGGGGGATGTGTTCATGTGTGCAACAAACTGTTTTTTTTTAACCACCTTATAAAAATGACCTTGTAGAAAGCAGTCTGACTGACAGGAGCAGAGCTTTCTGCAGAAGTGCATTGGTGTCTTTTATGTTGTGTTGTTGAAATGGCCTTCCAGTGTGTGTGTGTGTGTGTGTGTGTGTGTGTGTGTGTGTGTGTGTGCGCGCGCGTGCGCGCTCTCACTGTCATGCAGAAAACTGTAACATTGCAATGGACACTGAGAAGGAATCAGTCGGACATCAACAACCTCAGGCTCAGTTGAAGCTCACCTGTAATTATGGAACCAGGAAAATAATATCAGACACACATGCAAGCATGCACACATATACACACACACATGCAAGCACGAACACATACACACACACATGCATGCAGACACATTCACACAAATGCAGGCATGCACATACACACACACACACACACACACACACACACACACACGCATACAAACACACCATGCACTTTGTGATACACCTTTTTGCACCACACTTATATTATATATTATAATATAGGTAATATAATTAGTTTTTATAGTTTCTCTTGCACATCAAGAAAGGTGTGCACATTGCATAATATAGTGTGCGTACATTGTAATGTTTTATGACTACGTTTATAATGCCCAATATAGAGAGTTCTCACATGGAGAAATACATAACAAAAAGGATAAGATCTTTATTGTCATTGTTTTACACATTGAAAGACATTTTTAGCAGTTTTCAAGCATTGAAAATATACACATTGTAACGCCTTAGAGAGAACACAAGAGACCAGGATCCTCTTTGCAGAGCTTTTATTTATAGCAGAATACCTAAGCAGAATCAGAGTCCTAAGAGTGAGGTCGTTTGTCCAGGTGAGGTCATCAAAGCCAGAAGGTCTGTCCGTAACCAGGACGGGGCTGGGGAGGACACAAGGGGGAAGCTGAGGTACTAGGAACTGGAGGCAAACAGGAGGGAGGCAAGCACATAGACAAGGGACCAGAGAGGTGCTCAGTACACATCACACACTGCAATACTTCACACTGTGCTTGTGTGCTGCTGCTGCTTCTATGCATGGGGGTTAACGAGGTTCGCCTGGCTGGTACTGATGAGGGGGGCGTGACACACGTAACAAAAACTACAGTCACGAAAAGGAAATAAAGGAAAGGATGAAGGATGTAAACAGTGAAATATACACAATTCCAATTGCTTAAATCTGACATTTAAAGTTTTACCCCAAAGCCCCAAATGTTAAGCCATTATGACACAATACAGACAGACAGATGCTGAAGAATTGATTTGAATCCAATAATTCCTTGTTATTTATGATGTGTTTCCAACATAAAAAATGATTCAGAAGATTCTATAGAAAGATGGCTTTGTGACCGACAACTTGATGAACACCTTTTATTTTGATTTATAGATTTACCTTAAGTGAGCTTAAGTAACAACTCAGAAACCCAGCAGCTATCAGTTCTACATGACTGGGCAAACCATTTTATTTTGGGCCCACTAAACATGAGTCATTTTTCTTCGTGCATATGTTCTGTGTTATGTGTCGGCACATGCACCAACGGACAACTTGTTCTGATTTGTTTGTAAAGAGCGCTGGACTGGATTACACAAAGGCCAAAGATGCTCTGATGACCTTCAGCTGATTGTCATAAATAAGAAGCAAATTAACTCCTGGTCTTGCACTCAGTTTTAGCACCATCACGTCTGCATTTTCCCAGTCAGATTTTTTGTCTTCATGCCACATAAGGAATGCACCAGTTTTCCAAGTACTGGCACTTTAGTAATGCACAGTTTTCAGTCTGGCCTTACTTCATTGTGCATTCATGGAACTAATATGACTGTTTTCACTTGCTTTGGTTCACTTGATATAAATGCAAGACAAACTGCTGCGTATTTCACCTTGGAATTCATACTCTCTTGAACAGAATGTGTAGTAGGGCTTCCTCTGATTAGTAGCCTATCCAGGATGAGTAGAGTTACAGAGCTTGTTTGTTGATGGGCCTCCATAATTTTCTATTTTCGTGCAACAGGGAGTTTATGAGTCAACAATTCAATTGGCGATGCAAAAATTACGCTGTGAATGTTTCAGTTGCTGAATAATATATTGGTGTGTAGTAGTATCTAGTGGCTGAGTAGAGAGGGCCAAAAGGTTAATAATTGAGACAAGCAAAGTGAAGGTAGTTATGCTAGGTGAGAAGGACGTGTTTTACAGCATTACTGTGCTGGTGCCAGAATGGATGAGAACAACGTGGTGGTTATTGCATTAATGGACGCTTTGCGTGGTGTGATTATGAACAACGCCGGTGGGACCGGGAGGCAGCCTGTCTCCGTTTGCAGCACTGAAAGATCGTGCTCAGTTGCATTATGAATGCACCACTGCACTTTGGCTCCAGCTTGTTCTTGTACTGTGACCGCTCTGCTTTGTCGCACCTTTGACAGCTTTCGTTTGTCCATGAGGCTATAAGTATGGATATGACAGAATATGTTGTCAATAAAAAGTTTTTATGATTGGCTTTTTTTAAACATTAACAGTTGTTTTAAAAAGTTATAATTATTTAAAACAAACCAGTTTTGGTCCAATATAAATGAGCCACCAGATTGTATTTTTAAGACTTTTCTAAAAAACAAATAAAGACATTGTTTGTTGGGGCATATGGTATGGTGGCTAAAACCATAGATATGAACCCTGACATCCCAGGAAGGAGTACGCTGTTGGACTCTTGAGGAAGGTTCTTAGTAGGTCTTGAGAATTATTCAACTATCACAGGTAATATTGTCAATGTCATTGGAGTAAGTGAAAAAAAAAACTTTCAGCTAAAAAGGAGAGTGATCTTGGTTCCAGGTAAATGTGTACTGGCGTTTTGAGACGTCAGAGTTCTGATTAAGAAACAGATGTTTACGGACCTGCGGTTTTCTAGCTTTCTTTAGCACGATTACCTTTTTCACATCACACTTTTGGACGTTATAACTTCTTACTCTTTTTCAACGTTGACACAGCATGTAAAGTAGTTGTGAGACTATAAGATCATCAATTTAAAGATTTGAGGTGTCTGAATAAGCTTTTTTCTGCATGATATATTTCTCGTTTTCTGTGTATCCTTCTGTCTCATCTGAGCCCAGGTGATTGGCATGAGAAAGCCCTTTTCATCTTTGGTTTTGAAATGAACTTTCACATCTCCACAGTACCAAATTGATATGGTGACGAATTGACTTTACTGGGACAAAGAAAAGGACAATTTGATGGGTATTATCTGGTTGACTTAATGTATAGTAACAGAGGTAATGCTAAGAAGAGGGTCAGAAAAAGTGCGCCTTATTGTTAGGCTTGACAAAGAATTCTGTAGTGGATTAACAATGGGTCACATTAGTCTGATGACTTGCAAAAAAAAAAAAAAAACTGTACAATAATTGACCATTTGTGTCAGTATTCAACAGTTCTATAAGTATGTGCCACTCAGCTATACTCAGAAATGTTTGCACAGTACTGGCAGTTAAACCTGGCAGCCAAGGCAGTGAAAGATGTTGTGTTTGTGTTTACAATTGAATGTGGCAGGTCTGAGAGCTTTCAGCTGCCACAGGAACGGAAGCTTGCTGTACAACTGCACCGCACCGCTGGCACTAAATATCCGGTTTATGATCATTGTGTAGAGCAGTCATCAGAACCACAAAATCATTTCGCTCCTGGAGAGATGGCTCTTACAGATTATAGCCTGCATGTATACGACACATTGTGGTAGGTATTAGCTGAGTTTCAGAACATACTTCCAAATTTTTGCAGGAGTAATTAACGGTGCTTTCAGTTTAATAAACATGTACTATCTATCTAGTCTATCATGTCATACAATTTCTGATTAGAAAAATTTTATATAACAGTATAGTTGCAAAAAAAATACTGTGTATATGTATAATTCTTCTAAATTAAACCAGCTATATTGATTGTTGTGAAAGCTAGGTGGCTGGTGGCTCAATGGGTAGAACATCAGGTTGGGATGTGGAAGTCTCCCAGTTTGAGTCCTACCCAAGCCCCTCAGTGCTAGCTTTCTGGGCACCAAATAATGGCTGCCCACTGCTCCTCAGGGGTTAAATGCAGACAACCAGTGTTGTTGAAACACAAAGGTGTTATTTGTAAGTCCATTTGGACAAAGGTGTATGATAAATGTAAACTTTTAATGAGCGCAACACGTAGTTAGTGTTATAAGGGGGAATGGTATTACATATGGTCATTGTTCATCTCAGGTGAAGAGATGATCAGTGTGGACCCTCAGTTAGACTAAACCTTACTTTCCTCTCCTGATCTTTTTATGTGTGTTTGATTTCCGTGTGTCAATTTTCTGTGAACATTTTTATTTATGTAAGAACACTGAACCATGAACCCTGGTGGTCTCATGTCTATTGAACCCTGGCGGTCTTATATCTTTTGTAGCTTGGTGGTCCTGTGCCTTTTGAGCCCTGGTGGTCTTGTGTCTTTTGAATGCTGGTGGTCTCATCTCTTTTGAACCCTGGTGATCCCATGTCTTTTGATCCATGGCAGTCCTGTCTCTACTGAACCCTGGCAGTCTCATCTTTTTTGAACCCTGGTGGTCCCATCTCATTAGAACCTTGGCAGTCCCATATCTTTTAAACCTTGGCAGTTCCACGTCTTCATGATTGCTCATAATATGTTTTTGCATAGTATGCTTTGTGCTTGTGTCCTTATATTTACACGTTTTTGTCATTGAATCTTTCCAATTCAAGCATGTCTTCCTGTCAAATGCCTGTCTCCTTCGATTCCCCCACCCCCAAACAGCACTTCAACACAAAGTGTGTATATGCATGCAGCTATTCTAAAGTAAAGTACTTTAAAATAATCAAATTAAATTTGTCAATAAATGTTGATGGAATGGCAGGAGTGTTGTTGAATAAACACATAATTGTATATAATTTTGCATTGTGTTGTGATTAGATTAAACGAGGACTAAAACACACCAGAGAAACTTTCTGTGTTCTTAGTGTCTTATCTGTCAAAACATCACATATATTTTGAAGCCAGTCTGTGGAATTGCTCATAATGAATTATAAATATGATGTGAGTAATACTTCATTTTTATGCTGTTCTACTTTCTGAACAGATGACGAGATTATTGAATTCCTCATGCACCAAAGAGGTATTCAAACATGCTGATTTTCTAGTGCTGAATTTGAGTTTGCAGGATGCTTTCAGCCTATCTGTGTCATTTCTCCAGCTTTGTCATGGAAACAAAACCTTTCTGTGTTTGTGAGTTCGCTAGGAATGATTCATTCCAGTTTTTTTTTCCTCAGCTCCTTTACAAATTGGAATTAAAAGCAAAAATCTGCTAAAAAAAGACAACAAACAAAAAAATTTAATTGAAATGTAAATTCAGAGATTTATGGATCGAGCTGAATTAAAAATGCATATTATGACATGGAAAAACAATATTTTAAATTGCATGAACGGTATGCAGAATTAAGTTAATGAATTTCGTATCTATTATACTTCAAACTTGGTGCTGTTATACAATGATGCATTTATTGCAGTTATTTTAAGACTAAATAACCTCTCTGCTGCAATATAATAATGTGTTCTTATGCTGCAGAATATGCTCGTATAGTTTTTAAGCCAACAATATCCATAATTTTCTCATGGTAATTAGTAACATTACTATTGGCAGGGTTATTTTTTTCCCAAGAGCCAGAAAACCAGAAAATTATAGAGAATTGCATCCAAATAGTTAGGTGTATGTTTTTTTTCTTTTTCTCTCTCTCTGTGTGTGTGTGTGTGTGTGTGTGTGTGTGTGTATTGAGTCATTTTCTCTGCAAAATTCAGAATCTCTAACATGTTTTAAATAGATGGTGACATGGGGTCGCATTTCCCCGTAAGAAAATAAATAAATTTATTTTAAAAATGAGGTTTGATAGCTTGTACTCACAAGTGGCAATAGGTGTTTTACTACATCCTGGGATTATCAGCAATCAACACATTTGTTTTGTACAAATATGCATAGAACAGGGAAATAATTGAGTTTAGCCCAGAGCTCACCAGAGAGCACAGACAGAGGATGATGGATGTGAAAATCTTGTAGTCCCATTTATTTGAAGCAAAAATCAACAGCACTTTCACAAATAAGCCAGAATGACAGCCGCATCAGATAGGAAAGCACAACAACGACTGAACACTGTGACAAATGTAAATGACAGGGTGGTGCCTGTAATGTGTAGCGTAAATATATCACTTTTGGATGATCGGTGTGATGTTAAAACAGCCTTGAAAAACAGCATACATACAGCAGTATTTGGTTTGATATGTATTTGCATTGTTGCCATTTACATGTTTTGAGTTTTTGTTTGAGAGATGATTTAGCAAGAGATTTTCCATGCTAGTGCTGCAGTGATGAAATTTAGAAAGAAATTAGCAAAATCCTGAGCAGAACACGACAACTTGAATTGTTGCACTTAGGAAAACTGAGTGGTGGGTGGAATTTATTTCCCCTTTGAAGTCTCAGTAGAGATTGATTGCCTGTGTTCCTTTTTTGTGCAAACGATTACGGGTGACTGATTTGCTGCAATTATGTTAGTTTATCAGACGTTTAGGGTTTGGAGGAAAACACTTGACCCGTGTGTCTCGCCGACGGCTTGTGCACACTTGTGGTCTACACCAACAGCTCGTGCACACTTCTGGTCTACGCCAATGCCTCGTGCACACTTGTGGTCTACGCCGACAGCTCATGCACACTTCTGGTTTACGCCAATGGCTCATGCACACTTGTGGTCTACGCCGACGGCTCGTGCATGCTTATGGTCTATGTATTTTTCCCCCAGTGCTTCGGTGGCTTAATTACAGGCTAATTACAAGTGCAGATAATGAAAGAATGGAAATGTATATTCTATATGTTTCAGCAGATTTTTTAACACATTGTGGGGGAAAGTAACTTGTTGTGTGTTTGTTTTTCTATGGTAAAGATAATTGCATGTTGCATGTAATATTTAAATATAAACCTGCCAAGGTCTAAATAGCTCTGAAGTATTCTTTGTCAGCTTTTCTGAATTTACAAAAAATAAAATCCTACACTCTACAAAATGGAGGCAATGATAAGGATCCACAATCTGGTGTTCTCTATTTAAATTTTAATATTTAAATGTTTACATACATGTGTGATTTTACTTTATGTTACACGTGTCAGCTTATAGGTCTGCTGTCATTTATGCACGTGCCACCATGCCTGTGTTATGCATTTACATCCCAGAATTTTGCAGGTGTGTTCAAACTGAAGAATGTAATGAAAATTCTTATTGTGCACATACAGCACACATACAGCTAGTAATAGTCTTATATGCAGTTTTATCATATTTTTTGTGTGGATTATGATCTTTTTAAAATTAAAATTTTACAAGTAATGTGAATTGAATTAGTAGTATGAGTATCTATATGTTAGATATGAAAGCATTAGCTGTATCCTAAAGCTGTTGAATGTTACTTATGGCCTTTAGACATGATTTCACAAACGTATCGATGTAAGACCTCTTGGGCCACCAGTAGATAAGTATAATTTTCATTTCATTGTTATAATTTCATTTTGTTCTGGTCATTAAAAAAGCCCATGTGATAAGACATGCAAACTGAAGGAGGTCAGCCCTTACACCTTCATGGAAAGTCCATTGGTTAAATGTCTTGCCCCATGGGAGCATGGGAGAATCAGATGGGATATTTCTTCTGTGTGTCAATGAACAGTCCTTTTTCTTGGGAATGCCTTTTACAAATTTTTCACATGTGCAGAAGAAAATAGACCCTGAAAAATGACCAATGAGATGAGCTTGCTGAGCTCAGACACATCTGATTGGAGGATGAAAGGACCATGTCCTTCATCAGCATTGCTCTGTTTCTAAGTGGACTGAATTTGTCTACTGCCAGTTATAAATTACTGCATCTGTAAATTATCCATTTCCATCCATTTGCAGTACTTCTTTCCCTTACTGGTATTGCTGTGATCCAGGAAGTCTCAGTCAACATGAAAAGTAAAGGAGGAAACGTGCTGTGTGTAACATCATGATGTGAAATAACTTATAATAATAGAGAGTTAAGACTAAATGTGCACAGGGATGTGATGCAGTGATGGAATTATGTCATAGTAATAGCATACTAATGACTACTGACATTGCTGTGCTCAGCAAACAAGAATTTTATCCTTGGTACTGTCAGATCCCATATATCTTTGCTTATGTTACCTGTTCGGTACAGTGTCATGTGTAAGTAATATACTCATCATATTCACATAATTTTTTTTTCACGTTTTCCTTCTCAGAGTTCTTATCACAGTCAGAGACGACGCATTAATTCTCACCAGATTACCTGTAATAGCAATCTATTCATTGTTTTAAATGTATAGAATGAGACAAGGGACACGATGATATCCAGGGAAGTTTGAAGACTAATTTTATGCATGAGCGGCTGGAGATTTATTTCTCGGAGTACAAAGGCAAGCAGTTATCATGCATCTCACGTCTTACACGCGTAGCTGCAGGGGAAGCAATGTGTACATCTTTGGCGTTGACTCACACTTAAGGTTGGTTTGGATGAAGAAGGAAAAAAAATTGTGAAGCTTGATAAATTTATATTTTTTACTTTATTCTTTATTTGAATATTATATTAAATGATTTGAACTTCTGAAAGTTAGAAAGTTCTAATGTTCTGAAGAAACTGTCAAGGCCAGAGAGGCCGGGTTCTTGAAGCGGAGCCAAACGCAAACATAACAGACCAAGTTGACGTACTCAAAAGGGCTTTGATTCAACAACAGAACAGAACTTAATGTAGATGAGAGGGTGTGCTCCTGGATGTGGTGGGAGTGCAGGGTGGCAGGTAAATCCACCAGAGGAGTCCAGAACCTAGGGAAAAAAAAGAATCTTTCAAACTGTCTCTCTCAAAAGGGACCAAGCTTTGGTAAGTTAGAACACAACATCAAAGACTTGGCTTGAACACCAACCAGTCAAGGAGTGAGGGCACTTCCTTAAGTGCTTGGCCTGATGAGTGAAATGGGTTCAGTTGAGCAGGAACAGTGAGATACCAGGCAAGGAGAAGGGAAACACCTGAACTGGAGCATTGTGGAACAGAGACTAAACTGGGAGAACCAGAGTCTATGAATGTTTTTTCAGTAACTGAAACTAAAACATTTTCACAATGTTTTTTCAGTAACTGCCTGTCCAGCTATAGTAGGTCACAGGTGGCCATGTACCAAATGGGATTCTTCATCATCATCATCATCATCATCATCATCATCAGCACTGAATGTCCAATCTGGCTACAGCGGAGATCACCTCTGTGGACATTTGGCATTAACTTGTATGGAGAAAAAACTAATTATTTCATGAAACTCATGTAAGTGGCAGTTTCAACATAATCACATGATTATTTTGCATGTACACACTCAAGTAGATTTATTGCTATAACCTGATTTTTTTGACAATAATCTGTTATCTATTGGTGTGAATGTAAACGCTCACTGATGTTTGTGCCAACACAGTTGTAACCTGTAAGGTCAGGTTTGCTGCTGCTGTTAAGGTAAGTGAAACATAGCACACCATACAGTGCTAGTAATAGCTATGAATATATATGCCTGAAATCAGATTATTCATGATTTTTTTATGCATTAAACTATACATTTATTTGTTAAACTACTTAGATGAAATGGTCAAAAAAGATCAGCTTAAAGAAAAAGGAAAATGTGGTGTGTCTAAGTGTATCTGTATATATACTGTGTGTGTTTCTATGTGTGTGTGTGTGTGTGTGTGTGTGTGTGTGTGTGTGTGTGAGGGATAGAGAGAGAGAGAAAGAACAAAAAAGTTAAACTCTTAAAATCTTCTAATGTATGTAATTTACTTAATGTTTGTGACTTGCGTATATTTCTAGTCCTTTTGTTCATTTTTCAGAACATAAATGGATGCTCATTTGGAAACATCTGTTAAATTAAAGAGCAATGCAAAAAACGACTGCACAACAGATTTCCATAATCCTAGGGCACACAACTAAGGTTTGGCTGCACTATGCTGATACAGATTAACAACAGCATCCATGTGGGGTGTGTCTATGTAACTCGCTCTGTGATTTTTAATAGGAGAGCCTGATTCTCCCCCCCATCTGTTTATGGTGCAGTGCATAAACACAAGGGCAGATATGCGATTTGCCTGCTCTAAAAGCATGGAAATCAGGGCTGAGTATGTACAGAGAAAAAATGAAAAATGCGGGTCGTTCCTTTTTGGAATTTTAAACACCCATCTCCACATGATTGCATTTATAAGCGCAGCTGGAAGCAGCTCACCTCTGCCTGCAGAGTTCCAGCGTAGCAAGACATTTTCACAACATGCTGCAGGTTGTTAGTTCTTCAGAGCAAGAAGCAAAACACAACCCTGTGTGACCATTCTAAATGGAGTAACTACTTTGAGCAGTTGGGGGAAGTACTACCTGACATATTAATCACCTTCACCTTCAACTGTAAGTATAACCACCACAGTACTGCCTTCAAGTGTGTGTGTGTGTGTGTGTGTTTGTGTGTGTGTGTGTGTGTGTGTTTGTGTGTCTGTGCATGAATAATACTGCATAATATAATCTATGATGGGCAAAATGGCCTCTGATTCCAACCTGATAATGAATAGTAAAAAGAAAACATGGGCTGATTAGCTCAAGGCAAACAGAAAAGATGGAGATAAAATCAAAATACATGCTTGGTCTATACTGGCAAGGTCAAAGTAATGGATCTGTTTTACACAGACATGGGTCACTAGTGATGTGAAAGAGAGTAAGTTGATGCCTTTTTGTGCTTAAGGCTTTACCAGACAAAGACAATTTTTGGCGTACCCTTCTCTTTCCAACCATTCCCGCCTATTATGGGTTGTTTCTTGCTAGTTCTTCTCAGTGGGCACCAGTTGACAATTTTTGTGCGCGTGTTGTTTACCTTTTTAGCATTTTATCTTTAATCACCTTAATCCTGCATTATTTTAAAGAATCCTCCTGTACGCTAGAGGCTACTGTTAACTTCAGTAGTCTTTGTGTGTCTCTACAGGATGTGTAGGTTTGTTATAACTCAAATAAAATCTCAAAGCCTTCCTCTTTTCTCATACCTCAGCTCAAACACAGATATTAATGATCAATGTCTGTCCATCCTGACTAGATGTCCAGGCCTGCTGACTGTAAAGGACATAGAGATAAATAATCCTGTAGACCAAGAGCATAGATTTGGATATGGACGGTTGGGACATGTCCCTACCAATACTGTGGCAGTATTGAACTGTCCCATTTCTGTGTTTAGGGGGACAGGGGGTTGGGGATGGATTTGGTCCATAACAGCGTTGAAACCAATCCTATGCCCTTGCTGCAGACAGTACCTAAGAATCAACTAGAAGTACCAATGGTGAGGTCTGTGGTTCCACAAGGATTGCTCGCGGCACAGTCAACTGTACATTAATATCAGAGCGCAACCAAGGACAGATGTTAGTGGACCATCGTGCGTGAATTGTAGGAAAACAGAGCTTAACATATTCTTTTTAACCCTCTAAGCACTAATGTAGTATATCTGTAGCTTATATGATAAATAGCATGGAGTAATATTGTCAACAGTATATTGTCTAGTAATAAAGGCCCTTAAAAGCAAAGTTTGATGTTTTATGAAAAGAGATCAGCTTTAATCACATTACTGATGGTGGCACAGCTTGATTGACCGACATTTATCCTGCCCTGCCCTCCCATATTATTTGTGTTTTGTCTTTCATTCCCGCTGTCTAATTACAGTAAAACTGTGAAACTCAATACAAATGAAAAGAAAACAAGTGGCTGTTTATAACTCTGGAGAGCAGTTTTAGATATACAAACATGTATCATAAGTAATATAATATTTTACTTATTGCAACATTAATATCGTACACACTTTTAATTTACATATACAGTACATTGATTAGCCATAACATGAAGACCTTTGACAGGTGATGTGAATAACATTGATTATTTCATTACAGCGGCACCTGGAAGTGGGTGGGATATATTAGGCAGCAAATGAGCATTTTGTCCCTGAAGCTGATGTGTTGGAAGCAGAAAAAATTTGTATGTATAAGGGTCCGTATGACAAGGACCAAATTGTGATGGCTAGATAGCTGGGTCAGAGCAACTCCAAAACTGCAGCTCTTGTTGGTTCAAGGCTCACTGATACACGTGGAGAACGAAGGCTGGCCCGTGTAATCTGATCTGATAAAAGAGCTACTCTACCTCAAATTGCTGAAAAAGTTAATGTTGGTTCCGATAGGTGTCATAACACAGAGGACATTGCAGTTTATTGTGTATGGGGCTGTGTAGCCACAGACTGGTCAGGGTGCCCACGCTAACCCGTGTCCACTGCCAAAAGTGTCTACAACAAACACGTGAGCATCAGAACTGGACCACAGAGCAATGGAAGAAGGTGACCTGGTCGGATGAATCGTGTTTTCTTTTACAACATGTGGATGGCTGGGTGCATGTGCACTGCTCATCTGGGGAGGAGATGGCACCAGGATGCACTATGGGAAGAAGGCAAGTCGGTGCAGCCAGAGTGATGCTGGGAAAACCTTGGGTCCTGCCATTCTTGTGGATGTTACTTTTTTATGTACCACCTAACTAAACATTGTTGCTGAAGAAGTACACCCCTTCTTGGAAACTAAATTCCCTGATGGTAGTGGCCTTTTTCAGCAGCATAATGTGCCCTGCCATTGCAAAAATGGTTCAAGAATGGTTTGAGGAACACAACATTGAGTTTAAGGTGTTGACTTGGCCTCAAAATTCGCCAGATCTCAATCCAGTGGAGTATCTGCAGGACGTGCTGGAAAAACAAGTCAGATCCATGGAGGCCCCACCTCACAACTTACAGGACTGACAGGATCTATTACTGATGGTTTGGTGCTAGATACCGCAGCATACCTTCAGAGGTCTAGTTGATTACATTCCTTAATGGGTCAGGGCTGTTTTGGCAGCAAAAGGCGGACCTACCGAATATTAGGCAAGTGGTCATAATGACAAATGGCAGATCGGTGTATGTAAACCATTGGTCTCTGGTAACAGACACAAGTGTTTTATTCAGGAGGCACAAGAGATTTTATTTTGAATATTTTGCATCAGTTAAACAGAAATTACATATAATTTATACACATTTAGACACATTATTTATATTCTTCAAACCATTGGAGACACCTGTGTTGGCTCCATCGAAGATAAAGGAAGTCAATTTTAAAAATAATTTTTGACTAAACAAAGTGTGAAAGAATTACGCTGTCAGCTCAGGGAAGCTTGTGCTACCTAATCAGCACGAAGCATGTAGGTAGGTGACACGCTGCATTGCAGGTCCGTGTGTGCTCTACTCAAACACGCAGTGATAGGGCAGGAAGCTCTGGTGGGTGGAGCTTCCACACGTGTCACTGTGCAGGTGACTGTATCTCCTGAGTCTGTGAGCTGTTTCAGTCACCAAACCACTGGTGAAACAGACCCGCTAGTTTGTGTTAGTATGTCATTAAATACATTCCCTTGTGTTTAAATGTTTTCCTATTGCCTTTACGTTTGTGTGTACAAAGTGTTGAATACCCACGTTATAAAGAGTGTTATTGTGCAGATACTGTGGTTAGCTGACTTTAACAATGGTAGGAAGGCATTATGGGTAAATTGAATTTTTATACATCAAAACAACAAAATTGTGAAATAGCATTGTACCTGCAGTATTATGTACATATACGTCAGGGTTAAACCGCCAGTTTTTCTCTTGGTTTTGAATGAAGGAACCCCAGAGGACCATACCTCTATAGCAATGACTGAACTTCAGGGACCACATGGCCAGTCAATGAGAAGGCTGACCAGAAGATATAGGTTCAGTTTCTAGAAAGGCCACTGTTGACAAAATTTTGCCCTGAAAGGTTATGCTTCAACAAACATTCAATTTTGTAATGCTACAAGGTGGGATTTGACTGTGTAAAATATTAAAAATCTAATTCAATATATTATAATAATTATTCAGTTGCTGCTTCCTGAACAGTTATCGGTATGTATATCTGTATGCACAAGAACAGTTTTTCCTCTCGTGAAAAATGTTACATGTGAATAGAATATTTTATTGGTTCTAATTATCCAGTAATGCATGTGAAGTGCTAACACGTTGGGATATGCATTTTTGTGTGGACTGAATAAATTTCAACGTTGCTTACAAAGACAGTTACAAATAGACAAATATCACCTTAAAACTGTCCTCAGGTGTTTATTGTATTATGAGAAGTATTTCCATTTTCTGAAATATCAAAAGTCAAGAACATCCAGTGCCGAAAGAGAGCTGAAAACCTGAATTTGATTATTCTTGTTTTCCCCAGTGAACATACAGTCCAACCTAACTGAACAGACTGACATAACCATCAAGAGCATATTCACAGAATTGCAAAAGAATGGGAGAAATGTCAAATTCAACCCTTCTGTGAGGCAGTTCTGTCTTACTAAAGTGCAGGGTAATTACTTGGTCATAGACGCCTATTACACTTCATGCTAGGCAACTAAATTAATTTATGGTAATAACACAAGTCAATGTACTTGAAAAAGCACTAACTTCATGGAAAAGTTAAAAGCTTGAATGAAATTTGAGGGGAAAATAGAACATTTGCATTTTCATCTATCCTTACTTTCATTCTGCATAAACAACTTGTATTTACAAATTATACTGATGTATGTTCTTCACAATTTTCTTCAGAATACAAAATCTATTATTGTTTGATTATTGTTAACCAGTATCTGTTTTAATGTCTTATACATCTAATATTTTGAATTTTACATAATTTTTCTCTTTGAAGAAAATGTGTAGTACAAATAAAAACAAAGACATCGATTCAACACATTAGATTTGACAACAATCCTTACATACAGAGAGCTGACATTGTGTCATATCAGTGTCTATTGAAAAAGATATTTGTTGTAGAAGTAGAAGTCTAGAAGACACTGTGTCATTAGATGTACCTTTTGGTCAGTCTAGGAAAAGTCTCATTTTGCCAATGTGTTTCCTTCCTCTGAGTTAAGCAAACACAGTAGCATGAAAACCCCTACAGCTGGCAATCAGCACTCTTACAGAATCCATCTTTTAAACTCCGGTTGTTGCTTGACAGATCTTTTTACACCAGGGAAATGACCAGAGTCCTTCAGCGCAGTTCATGTTGGAGAGGCGTTGTGAAATGAAATAGCACCCGATGCTATTCACGGGGAAAGTCAAAAGCCATTATGTTCATGGCTTTAAGGTCACACATCTTGCTCAATGTCACCGTAATACACACATTTATACGTATATAACTTTTTTTTTGTACAGCAGCCAGAAAGCCAGTGACCTGCACTTTCTATAATAAAATAACCTAAAAAGTATTTAATTAGGAAAAGAGCAATTTAATACACACTCATTTTGTTGTTATGAGGGTACAAAGTAAAGTTTTGTGGATACTGACTAAATAGTTTCAATATTGGCAGTCATTAGTGCGAAACAAAGTGTGCAATATCGTTATTGTCCTGGGAGCAATGTTTTCAAACAAGAGTGAACTGAGTAAGTGATACAGGGGGTGAGTTATATTGGCTCACAGTTGATTAGAGAAAAACAAAAATGAAGTGGCCTGCGGAATGGCTGTGTTGGGGGAGGGCTGGACTCCGAGGGGTTTCCGCACCATCAAAGCTGCAGATGAACTTCAGAGTTTCCCTCTGAAACGGTTCCTTTCCTTTTCTTTGCCCTACATAAAAGACTTCATCATCTTCAAACAACCGGCCACTGTGCAGATGTTGTGATGGGGTAGCAGGAGAAGCAGTGGCTGATGTTAGAGAGATGGCGGGAGATGGGGCTTTGTGAGCAAGACTGACAGCTGATGGCTAGTGGGACGTTGATGATGGTTTTTGATTTACGTTCACGCCCGAAAACTTAGCGATTGACTTCTGTAAAGCAGTTTCCTTCACGCCGGCCATGTAGGCTCACACCTTACCTGTCATGTCTGGACCCATCAGAAAGGTTTAAAAATAAAAGCTTCCACATTCATTGATGTGGCAATGCAAAGCATGATAAGTATGTTCATTTTTTCCATAGAACTCTCAAGCCTAAGTCAAGTGCTCATCCTTTGTTCAATCTGATACTAAATATGATCTGAGAGGAAAAAAGTATGTTAGATAGCTACTGCACATTGCCTGTCAAAATGCAATAAAATGAATATATAAGTTTCCAAAACAGACATGCCATTACATATTGCAATTGTATCATGGCTAGTTTATCTAACTTCATTGATGTGACAATGTTTTCTTTTTTTTCTTGTCATCAGAACAATGATGATTAAACTGAAATTACTTATTTAGGGAAAGACAGCATTCCATCATAACATCATGTTTTATTTTTAGAACAAATGGTTTGTGATTTGTGATTCTTTGCTATATTGTGACCTACTGTTTTATGGGGACCATTAGTTTATATCAATATTCAAGAATTGTCAACATTAACATTCTTAACCAAGTTAGCTGAATATCGCAAATAGAGTTAAATGTGTATGTGTATGCAGAAATCTGGCATTGAATTCTAGGTGGTATTATTTAACATATATAATTTATAGGCAAAATCCATGTTATTATATAGAGATCTCCATCATCAGGATAATTACATTTAACCATGGCTGGAATAAATAGTTCCAGTTAACAGACTGAAAATTGTTTTTTTTTCTGCTTAAAACATTAATATAGGAGCCCCTAATGTATTACACACAAACATGTATAATTATCAGGCTTTTCACACTGGAATAATACCCTTAATGTACAAGAGCACACTTTCAAGTAACAGATTAACCCAGATGTGGCATTCAGTTATACAAAAATAATGCACGGCTGGTTGGTCTTTACTGATTCCATAGCGACTATTGGCAACAAGCATGCTTCTCTGGATTAGGGAGTAGCTGGTCTGTCACACTGCAATACCAACCATTCTATAAGCACTGAAGAGCAGACAGATAATGTCAGTCACAGGTAGGAGCAATGAAAGTAGCTTGCAAAGTTACTAGGAGTCTTCCAGAAAATTGACAATGTGTTCCAGATGGATGCCGTCCATCCAGAGTCGGGGGGGTACTGCCATGTACCTGGTGGGGGTGTGCCCTGGTCACATGTCACTTGGGAGTCTTACGGTACCCATTACTTCATAAAAACATAGGTCTTTCAGTACTCTAAAGACTGTTAGGGTCATTGTGTACAGCACAGATTTTCTACAGAAAAATACTCATGTATAATTATGCATGTTATAATTAATTAATCTGTTGTATAAACAGAGATAAAGTAACCATATATAATAAATTACAAAATGTTTTCACATTCATCACAAGCAATTGCATTTCAAATGTACACAGCAGTAGCTTTAGCCCATTTTTTATCCAGTAACCAGTGCCAGTACACGGTTTGTTCGATTTAAGCATATCTGAATAGATAGTTAATACGTTAAGAGTGCGTTGGCTGTGCATGCTGGGCTTGCATGCCTGCCAGTGGGCTCGATCTGGGCACTAAGAATAGAGGGATTGTCTAATCCACAGTAGTGATCAAAGCAGGGGGTCTTTCAGTACTCTGAATGGTGTGAAAATAGGGTCTTTACGTAGCTATACCATGTGTCAATTAACCAGTGTATTACAGGCTATTAATTGAAATAAACTCCAAAGTGTTTATTTCTTATTCTTATTTAAATGCTGAAATAACACTGAAAATTTCCACTAAGGTTCAGAGCGTATTCCTTTGTACACCATACAAATCTGTTAGCATTTCATTTTTCAACACCTGCAGCAAAATTCAGATTTGTCTCGCTTTGCATTTAATGTAAATTTCTGTGTTAATCACAAAAATGCATAATTATTGGCAAGTTTCCTTGGTATGAGAGAACTATGGATTCGAAAGAGTACATAAATTTATATCTGTGGTTTGCCTTCTATCTAGCATTACTTTCATAGTCATGAAATTACAGAAATTGTATTAACCAATAATACCCAGTAGGGATACAGAATGAATATGGGGTATGTTTACATAACTTTTTAATATTTCTTGTGTAGATTAAATATTGATATTGTGATGACATGTTTTATGTTACTAAACTCTTTTGAAATATTATACTGAAATGTTGGGAGAATTTTAGATTTTTAAGGTAAATAAAGTCCCAAAGACAATGTGCTAACCCCTGCAGATGATGGAGGATTAACAATATCATTTAGTTTGGCTTTCAAATTCACCTGAGGACAAGCATGCAACTAAACCTTTGAAGATGAAAAGTAGGTTAGTAAAAAATATATATATAATAATGATAATTATTATTGTTAAAATTGTTTATCGTACTTAAAAAAAAACGCTCTTTGATGTTAGGAATTAAAGTGTGCAGTAATTATACAATGTATATAGAAGCTCACAGGTGTTTAAATGAGATGGAAATTTCAAAACAAAATAAGAAATAGGTATCGTCAGTTCAGGCACAAAAATTAAACATAACATTGTAAATCATTCTTGTCTTAAATTTTTAACAGAATTTGTATTGGCATGAATAAAGAGGCTATGCATACAATGTTTAATGAAAATGTACTAACAAAGCATTTCCCCTGAACACAAAAGCCAATTTTCAATGACAAAAAATTTTGAAATGTTCTGTGAGTAATAAAAAAATTAAATTAAAATTTAAAAAAATCCTTCATTGGTTTTACAAAATAGTTTTTACTATTTGTGTTTTTGGGACAGTGGGTAGCACTGTTGCCACACACCTTACGAGTTACCGGTTTGAGTCTGGCTCTGAGCAGTGTTGCGCAGTTCACTTGTTCTCCCCACGCTTCTGTAGGTTTCCTCCAAGTTCTTAGGTTTTCTCCCATAACCCCAAAGACAAGCTGGTTCAATGGAATGGACACACTTAAATTGCCCTTAGTGTGTCTGCATGCCATGCAATACGTTAGGACCCTGTCCAGGGTGTCCCATGCCTCTTGCTCTAGGCTGCCTGGGATAAGCTCCAGGGCACCCACGACCCAAAAATGGATAAGCTGTTAGGTAATGGATAGATTTTGGTCTTTATCTAGCCCTTGAAGTTGAGCTACATGTTCTCGTAATACACTTGAAAGGTGCAAATGATGTAATAAAGGTGTTTTTTAGCTGTAGGTCACCACCAAAACAGCAGCTACAAGGAAGTCCAGCAAAACTCAAAATTTATTAATTTAATATGCAAATAAATGTTCCTTAGATAAGATTGATAATAATTTAGGACATTACAAGCAGTGAATAATATGAATATGTTCTAACCTCATGATGTCAAAAAGGGCATGTCCAATCTATTCAAAAATTCGCTATATAATATGCTTAACCTTCTGCCCTTGATTAGAGTCCAGTCTTAAACGTATATATTTATGTCAACGAGGAACCTGTAGACTCCACTTTGAAAGCAATCCATCAAAGTTAAAAAGAAACTCAGTTGGAAATTTTTCACCATTCCATCGATACACCACATCGATCAATGTCCACATTTGGGAAGCTTGTTTCCAATAAGGGGCTTGGTGGAGCTTTCCATTTACAGCAGTTTCTTAAAAGCTTGCACACATCTAAATTTGGATTGTGTGGTATGAGATCTGCTCTATGAGTGTTTTTACACAGTTACCTGAGGATTTACTTTGTATTTAGTGAATTCGTCAAAAAATATTCTGACATTACAAGCTGGATGTCATGCCCCCTGTCATGCCTCCTCATGTTCTCTAGGTGTCGCCCTTTTAGTTCCACGTTAAAGTCATTGTAATTGGATAATTAGTTGTTTAATGTCTTGATGTACTTCACCTGTCCTCACTCATTCTCCATGTGTATTTAAACCCTTCACTGTGTTCACTTCCTTGCCAGTCATTGTATGTTTGCATCCATGTATTTGTGCCTGGTTGTTAAAAGCTCTGAGTCACTGCTACATGTTTATGTACTAAGCCTTTGTTTTCAGCAATAAATCCCTTCCTGCACTTAGACTCAGTTAGTTACACTGGATAATACATTTTTATATTATTGTAAAACAAGATAGAAAAAAATATATAATTCCCAGGTCAGGACTAGATTACGAAAACTGTATAACACTAAATACATTAACCAATTATTAACTTTACCTGCACATTTGAGTACTTATGTGTATTTAGAAAGAGCAACGTGTCTGTTTAACAACTGGACATGCGCTTGCATCACAATTAGTCTAACTACTGGGTTAGGTGCTGTTGTTTGCTTGCTTATAATGTATTTGCAGACAACTCATTTAGAGAAGCTTATATATTCCAGCAGTGTCACGATCTGGCCCTGTAGACCGCAGTGTAAGTCATCTGTCATAGTCAGAAATGTGTTCTACCATACGAATATACTTATGACCTATGCGACTTACGACTGTTCGACTTTACGACCACATTTGTGACTGGTGAGCATTGCCGAGCTGGGCGTATATAAGCGTACGATGGTTTCGCCCACATCCCGGCAGCGCCAGCAGTTCTGTGCGCAAAGCTGAGTGTAACCTCAGACTCGGCACAATGCACGTCTTGTGTTCATTTTCTGTGTTCACAACCGAGGGATTATCAGAAGGTTTATCGCTACTGAATAAAGTTCTTGCACATGGACCCAAAACACTGAACAATTTGCAAGGACTGAACAGATAACACATGATGCGTTTCGTCCATATCGCGAAATGTACAAAGAAAGAAACAGTTCAGACAAAGCTCACCTTGTTTATAAAAAATAGACTTCCCTGAGCACTGCCCCAGCCGCAATTATTAAACCAATTGTACTATAATACTGTATGCAGTGTTTTTGAAATTATTTTGCATTGTTAAACTAAATGTACTTGTAGTATACTGTACAGTGTTTGACTAAAACCCGACGAACGCAGCCCCAGCAGACGACATCGGCGATTTTCATTACTGTACACTATTTAATATATGTGCGGTATTTTTTGCATAGCCCGACTTACAACCAGATCGAGTTATGACCGGTCGGTCGAAACCCATTGTGGTTGTAAGTCGATGTTGACCTGTATGCAAGTTCAACAATCTGTAGTGTTCTTAAAAAAATATGTAAATCTGGATCTATTTTATTTAATACCCAAAATTTACAAAAAACAACCAAAGGAACTTGTAAAATGTGGCTTGATTAAAAAAACAATGATTTATAATGTCTTTAAATGTAAAGTTCCCTTTCACATTTTATTCAGTATTTGCAGTACACATCATTTAAAATTTGGGCTACAGTTTTGATATAATATGAGCTGCACATTTTTGCTGCATTCCTTTATAAGTTATACTAAATTTTGTACAATAATGCTGTAAATAGTCAAACATACACATTAGACATAATGTGACAAGATGTACTCATTCAGTTACCACCCAGGTCAAGTGGCGAGCAGGTGTACCCAGAATAGTGGTGCTCCAGGTTAAATAGACTGCTATATACACACACACTATGTACAGTTCCCTAAACAATTCACCGGTATATCCAGATTTCTGTTGTCTTTCCTTTTTCTCCCTCTTATTG
>JABJVR010034645.1:0-33659 GCA_025773905.1 Chitala chitala
CCCCCCCCCCCCCCCCCCCCCCCCCCCCCCCCCCCCCCCCCCCCCCCCCCCCCCCCCCCCCCGCCCCCCCCCCCCACGCCACTGTTTTAAGTAAAAGGATGCGGTGCGCACACAAAGTCATGTTTCCGTGCAAACATAGCCGCTGTGATGTATACATTACATAACAACTGCAGAAATACCGAGAAATGAAGATCAGATAAGATTCATCACTAGAGTTATCTCGGATGGCAACTGATACAACTCCCCTGACCCCAAGATTAACCCATACTCGCACTCCCCTGATCCCAAGATTAACCCATACTCGCACTATTTCTTCTGGAGCACAGATGCAAGGTTTGGTTTGGAACACCTTGCAAGCCCTGCAACTTTGCTGCACATTAGGCTTGGCTGCTCTGTGCAGAACCACAATGGTCTGAGTTCATGGTCCACTTTAATTACTGCTGCTTAAGAACCTGATGGAACAGACACCCAGGAGCAGCTTGGCTCCAAACTCTATGCTCCAATGTTGCATGCGTTTAAGAAAAAGAAATATCTCTAAAAACAAGGCAGCAGATCGCAGACAGAGATGAGGAAGACTCCCGTTCCAAAACTTGCCAACTCAAGAGCCAAAAAAGGATCTTGCTGTTGCATTCTTACGCTAGCTGTTTTAAACAGATTGCTCAATTAAAACAGCCGGCACTATAAATGGTGGAAAATAGTCACTAATTATAATTATGCAATGTCTAAAGTGGTGCTAAGAAAATCTGACTTACAAATTTTCAAATATGGCTGTTAAAAATCATCCTCGCTAACATCAGAAGCTTGTTGAACTACAGGTCCGATTATAAATACATAATCTCAATCAGCTGGGTGTGTGTGTGTGTGTGTGCATATGAATGTGTATGTTTGTATCTGAAATTTGTAACCAAGTAAATTTTTATTTTGTATAATATATGGTGAGGCAACATTAATTGGCTATAACAGCGTTAAGCAAAACTATGATTATTCATTATGCATTTAAAACATATATTTCCATATTTTCATTAGATTCATTAGTGTCACGACACTTTATTATGTGCACGGTAATATGCAGAGTTACAGTACAACGGAACACAGGTGAAGTGCCACGCTGCTTGATTCACTGTGCCTCTTTTTACAGGGTTTTCCTCCAACTACAAGGTACCCAACAGGAAAACAGTGTCATCTCATAACAAAAGTGGAATTTATTTAGAGATTTATTTATAACGAGGAAAAGAGATCGGGGTGTGTTACAAAATGTCACATAGATATGCCCCTCTTTTGCAAAATTGTTCCTAAGCCAGTGATTATAACACTTTCACACCAATTATGACTATAACTTGTATATAACTTCACCATGGCTAACCCCATCCTGCCAAACCCTCCTTTTAGTGCATGGAGACCTCAATAACCTCACTGTGTCAGTTGACCTTCTGTTATCTACGTTGTGCCATGCCTCTTTCTCATTGTACAGTACTGCTCTTTATTTCTATGAGACTTACTGAGCTCTGGTCTCTCCCTGTGTCTTCCTGCCTCCTCGACCCATCCTGAATACCTCTCTCGTCCACCTCCTTCTGTTTGCTCCCTGCCTCTGTCCCGGACTGAACCACCTGGATCTTTGCACCTTTGCCTGGCTTTATGGACTTGTGCTATGGATATGTGATTTGGACTTGTTTGCTATCGCTAATAAAAGTGCCTTGTCCTGCAAGTGGGTCCTTCATCTTCAGTCTGTGATGCTCCTTTATTATAATGTACTTAAATCACATTCACATTATCTGCAGCAAACTGCGTATTTTTCCATTCTGCACTCCGAACATAGCAAGGTATGACATTCAAGCGTCAGATCACATGAAAAGCACAAGTAAAAATAAGCAACTTGTCACCGCAAAACATCGAAATTACGGAGCTGTGCTCTCACAAACTCAGAGTGCGTGTGAAGATATTGAACTGTTTGTGCCGTGCTTGCTGTTGCCAAGAGAAGCAACATTAGAAGCTGAGTGTCGTTCAGTCAGAGACGTGTTGCTTTTCTGAAGAAAGTTGCGCCTCGGTCACACAGGAAGTGCATGTCCATCAGCACGGAGGGCGCTCGGCGGCTTTCTCCCAGAACACGTGAAACCGCAGGCGCTCTTCGCAATTTCACAGATGCCCAGGCACGCGTTCTGTGATGAGGTGTAACCTGCGGCCAGTCACGATGTGTCGGCGCTACCTAGAGTCAAGCAGCACCTGCTGCCTTTATTAGGCAACCAAAACGCTCTTAGAAACTTGTGTTTGCACTGCGTCTATTTATACAGACACACTGACAAGCATGTCTAAGGCGCTGATGTATAACACATAAATACATAAAATGCACAAAAAACAAGAGGCCCATTGAGTTACACTGAGTTACATTGTACCAGGAAAAAAAAAAAGATAAATTCAAATCTCCGATACGAATCTCGGCAGCTGCTTTACTCTTCTGCCTCTATTTATTCATATCATTTATTCAATATTATTTTTTAAAAAATCACATAATTACGCCAAAACGCAGAAACAATTATACAACCCAAATTTCCCTTGCCGTTTCAGTATTATTCCCGTTGTGGAATGCGAATGCTTTATGTGTGATGTTACCCACGTGCTCAGATAGGGATTTTGGTACTTCAAGGTTTATCCACTTACGTGCGCCTGGAACAGGCTGCCAATGAGAAGAGCTTGGCACGGAGCAGCTAAACGGATTAAAGGCACATATTTATAGAGGGGCTGCTGCTCTATGTCACTGAGGAGGTGCTCAAAAACACTCGCTAATTCTATTACCCACGTTGACTCTAATAAGGAAATAAGACACAACAGGTCACAGTGTGTCATGAATATGGCCAGATCTAAATAAGGTTGCTGGGCGTGGTGTTAAGAAGAATGCCAACAAAGCTCGGGTTGTGAATATATTTATGTCAAGTCATAGCCTATTGAATCTTATCGCAATTATAAAACGGCTACTACAGCCTAAATCAACTTTATGGACATGTTCCCATTAAGTGCATATATTTAATGGAGGAATTCTAAAGATATATAAGCTGCCATTTCACTTTGGTCCCTGAGCAGGACAAATAACAATGGTTGCTTGGCAACACAACAGTTTGCAAGACTAGGATGGGTCACAGTTGAACTAAATTCCTATTTACAGACTGGCTAGCTAATACATTGTATATTTATTTAGATAATTCCATTAACGTATGTGAGAATTTTGCTCCTACTTGCTCAATAATAAGTCATCTAATTACTCAGCGATACAATTTTTCATGCCTGTAAAACTTTATAAAACTAGCTTTTTTGACAGAATACTGTGAAGACAGTGATTTGTGTATCATGTCTGACTCCTAACTGTAACGTTGGACACGGACAAAATTGCACAACAAGGCCCACACTAGCACAATACTTCACGGTGATAGGAAAGGTGAAGGGAGTTAAAAACAATGCACTATTAATTGTGCAGGGATGGCAAATGCTAATGACGAGCATGACACTAACAATCTTAAAACAAGCAATCACTGTCATGTTTTTGTTGCGCATAAAAATATTTACTTAAAATTTAAGTATTATTATTATTATTATTATTATAAAGAACTGGAAAGCTAACAATATCAAATGGATCAGTCAGCAAAAAAAAATCAGATTGATTTTTATGTAATGAAAGATTATGCATATGTTGGCTTTCCGCTGACTTTATTCAATTAGTAGTTAATAGTGGTTCCTAATTGATTACATTAAAGTATATTAAAAGCACAGTTCAAGTTTGCAAGAGTTCCAATAGTCAGATGGTGTTATCATTAAAACATTTATTTCAAAGCCTTAAACTTTAAAGTGGACTGCTGATTGAGTAATTAAGAGAAGCAATAAAATCAATCAAATGACATCTGAGGTCCCAGCTGTATATTGCTGAAGTGGCTCAGATAAGTTTGCATTGTAGTTTACAGTGACACTTTCTGAGGGCTGTAGGCAAATCTGAGGTGTCCCTTCAAAAGGTCCTTCATGTCCGTGTGCTCGTTCCAGCTCTGGTTTTCTGCATTGATTTTTTTTTTCCACAAGCAAAAATCAATTCTGATTTCTTAAAGTGTTGAAAAGGACGTACCTTTTAAGTTGGTAATTGGATGAAGCTCATATATTTCCACCTGTTAAAGACTCTAACAGAAGATTGGCACAACTATTACTGGGGGGATGATGCTGTCGTCCTCTGATTCACACCACTGAAAGAGGTTGTGAGGAGCAGTAAACCTTGTTAACCTTGAACACGTTGCTCAGTTCAGTGACTTTTATTCACTTGTTCATTAACTTCCTGGTCATTTCAACTTGTGTGTTTGGTTAAATGAGTGGATCTGCAAGTGCTTATAGGCAAAATAAATAGAGGTAGAGTTAAGTCTATGTAAAAATACATATAGTTAACATTTGTATAATTAAATGAAGTTTTTCTGTAAATCCAGTGAATTCTCCTTTACAGACATCTACTCACATATAATGGCTATGTGAGAGATCTTAAGACTCCATTTCACTAAATGTTAAACATTCTTCAGACCCTAAAATATGTATTGGCATTCATTAATGCAAACAGTACAAAGGTCCTGCCATGTTTTATGCACTGTGATTATACTTTATATTTCTTAACTTTACTAAAACATTCTTTGAATTCCTAATGTTTTTCAGTTTAAATGTTTGAATATATTACCATATTCATGGCTATATATTGCAGTTTAAGAGCTGTCTTAATTAACCATGCAATAAATTGTCATAAATGGTAATGATTATTTACAGCAATGAAATAAAAGTCATTAAATGCTTAACAACAAGATTGTACCTGTGACTGGACCCTGGACCCTGGACACTACCTTTTGTACACAAATCCAGGTGCTGAAATATTAGGATTGTGTCAGTGAATAACTCAAAATCCAATGTTTCAAGCATTGTATACATGTTTCTCTTTCAGACACCCAAAGTTTCAGGTACTAGTATGCAAATTGTGTTCATCTGATCAACAGGATGTTATTGTAACAAGAAGATAGGAAAAAAAAAAAACGTTTTAAATTATCCATAAATAACTATATATTATTACAAATTGTAGAAACATGCAATACAATTAAAAACCAAGTCAAAAATAAGATAAACACACAAAGATGATAGTTTGGCTATAAACACATGATTGCAGGTCAGTTTGCCATGCTACGCACACTACAATAGCCAAAACAAAAATGAAAAAGGATCTTTGTTTTTATGGGGTCATGGAGCTTTTAAAATTATGGAGTTCATTATGTGAGACTTAAACATCAACAAACTCTCTGTCTGTTGTTTAGAATGTTAGAACTTGACACTTTATTATAAATTCTGAACACGTATGTTCCGTAATCTGGGGGATTATTACCCAGTTAGGACATATCCACCCCTGCTACATCACTTCTCTCAATTTAGAATGGTTGTTGTATTGTATACACATTATGCAATTATACATTATACACTGAAGTGCACACCGGTAAAGCGCCCACCAGGTTAGCGCTACTAAAATTTAAGTTTCTAGATCAGTCATAAAACTCAGAATAAGACAAAGGTCAGTGTTCTAGCCACATTACCTTGTGAGTTGTTGACTTGTTTATATATATATATATATATATATATAACAACAATATATGGTATGTAGCACCGGCAGATAGAAGAAGTGGCTGATATTGAAAAATCCTACTAGTGGCTGGACAAAGCTGGACTGAAGGAGGCTCTAATCATGCAGCATAAGAACAAGATCTAAGCATGAGATCAGCAGAAGCTGGGGTCTACCACACCAGGCAGGACCCAGATGCAGGCTGTGCAAAGAGGCCCCTAGCACATAACAGCAGGATGTAAGATGCTAGCAGGCAGGGTGTACATAGAACACCACAACCAAGTGGCCAGCATAGTATACAGAAACATCTGTGCCAAGTACGGGCTGGAAGTCCCAAGATCAAAATGGGAAATGCCCCCGAAGGTGGTTGAGAATGACCAGGCTAAGATCCTGTAGGACTCCCAGATACAGACTGGCAAACTAGTAATTGCTAACCTACCGGACATAGTAGTGGTGGACAAACACTGTGCAGAACCCTCAAGCTCCCAGGCCTCTGGTAGAGGACCCGAGCTTGAAGGAAAAAAGAATATTTTTTTCTTTGTGTGTGTGTGTGTGTGTGTGTGTGTGTGTGTAAACAGCTGCCATACACAATTATATTACGATATTTATAATAACAAAGACAGTAAATAAAAATTGAAACTGAAGAGAGGAGCTGGAAGAAGTTGCCAGGGACAGGGATGTCTGGGCATTTCTCCTCCTGCTGCCACCATGACCATGAATTGGATAAGTGGATGGATGGATGGATGGATGGGTGGATGGGTGGATGGATGGGTCAAAGGTAAATGACAAATGGTATTAAGGATGAGCGAAAGAAGTATATGACCATGTTGAATGGAATTTGTTTATTTTGTTCACACCTAAAGCTCCACACTTTTCCCAATAAACTTTTAAAACAGAATGCTGAAACTGCAATTATTGTAAAGATAAATATGTATACAACGATGCCCCAGTATCGACAGTTGAAAACTTTTAGAAATTAAAACTTATTAAAATACTTTTTTAAGTTTTAAAATTGTAGATAATCAGGTAAATGCTGGGGAACACATAGCCATAGCCTCTCCTCTGGGGAGCAATTAACTAACTCCTAGTGATTTTGAAGTGAATTTTTTAAAATGCACCTATTACAGATTTTTGCTACTTAAAAAGAATGGTAGAAACCAGAACTTTTCTGTTAGCCTTCTCAATACAACACCACATAGCTGGTAAAAGCTGGTTTATGGCAGAATTATTACAAGAGGGAACTATGGAATCTCAGTAGAACTGTCACATATATCCAATGTAGGTTAGAATATTACTCTGCGTGTGTGTGTGTGTGTGTGTGTGTGTGCATACCTGTGTCCAGTTTAACTGTTTTTATGTAGCTTTCCTTGCAGCACCTATGCTTGCACAGCAATAAAACGTTGACCTGTTATCAACATGTATCCTGCATTAAACTCTTAAAATAGTTTCTTGATCCAGATTATGACCCTCACTGAAAAAAACAGATGGTGAAAATGTATTGAAGTAATGCCTAATCTAAACAAAACAAAACACATTTATAATAATTTAAATAAATAGTGCCTAAAAAGTAGCTGAGACAGTAGGCAAAAAAAAAAAAACAACCAAACAAAACTTCATAGTTTTAAGATGGACAAAATTAACTTACAATTAACACAACACCAAGCCACTCATAAACTTTAATACAGAAAAAAATGCAATACAGCAGTTAGACAAAGCCTGGAGTATAATTAATGTTTTCGAAACAAAAAGCAAATGTTGTGAGAATGAAAGCAGTAAAAATACACTGCCAGACATTATGACATTATCACCTGTCTTGCTGTATATGTAATAATGTCTTGTCAACTAATAGACAGCTGGGCTACCTTGTTCCAACCCCAACAGCTTTGAGGCAAGAATTTTGCAACATTGTAGAACTTGTTCTCGCATTTACTGTGGTGATTTCTTCCAAAGCCATAGTGAGACAATGAGAGAATGCTGTGAGTGTTGACTAGTCAAGATTTAGAAGTGCAATATCCGGGAGAGTACTGCTGTCTGTACTCAGTGGCAACGTGATGACAAGCGGGTTTTGGGGACTGCTTGTTGTTGGAGTAAGTTCGACAGGTAGATACAATAGATTAATATGTCTGGGTATTCATTAACCAGCAACATGTTTTCAGGCTACTTTCATTTTGGACCTAATGATTTTACACTGCTGGGTACAGAAGAGCAAACACTGAAGTATATGATAACTTCGGACAGCGGGTGATTAAGGTTTGTTTATGGTGATGTTTTTCTGAACCAAATTATTACCGTGTGACTGTGGTGGTCATAACAAGCATCCGACATGCAATGTTCACAAATTGAAAGGGAGGCGACTGCCTCAGCACCCCAAAAGAAGCACAATCTCACCAGGTGTCTAATTACACTGCTAGGTTCCATCATTAAGTCATTTACATGGGAGCCTGTGCTGTAGACATGCTTGTTTTCATTTTGAATAGGCTAACACTATGCTCATCCATATGAGGCAATTTAGCAAATTTTTGTTTTAAACTTCTTATATTGAAGACAAAGACTTTGAGTTTTCAGTTACAAACACTAATTTAGAGGAAACTGCTTTTTAAAGTATTAGTATTTAATTTTGTAGCTGATGTCTTTCTCCAAAGTAGTTCATGTATATGCATTAGAGTAATTCATGCCCTTTCTCAGGTTGTTCATACCCTTTCTGTGTTGAAACCCGAACCAGCTACCGTTAAGTTCTAACATCCTGTCAACCAGTACTTGACTACTCACTCTCTAACGTCTAAAGGCCTAGTTAATTATAAAAGTGCCTTTAGTAATTAATTGCAGAGCTAATTTGTGACTATACAATTAGCGGTGGAGCCATGCCCATAATAGATTTCAGAATATTTGTTTATGTTGACACTTTAATTCAGTAAACATAAAAAGAAAAGCTACAATAATTTTCATAAACATTTTAAAGTTTTCAAATGAGTACCCTTACACACGTCTGTTTTTTTATTATTATTTAACTCAATAAAATTTGAATATTTTACCTTTGTATTGGTGCTTTGCATCACCATTACACAGCTAAATAGATGCTAATAAGAATAGAAGTTTAAATTGGCTACTTTAACTGGAAAAAGATACTGCTTATTGATCAATGTTGTTTTACTCAAAGTGAGCCATAAAGCTCACAGCACTTTCCATTAATACAGCACAATATTTCACTGTAAAGATTTTCTTTTTAAAGTGCCCTGCTAAAGGGTAAAACAGCAGTGCTCGTCCTGGGATATGAGGCTTTCAGGCACAGGCCGAATTTGGACCACTGTATCACGTGAAGTACCACAAGCTACAGATAATATTGTGGCACACTTACACACTAACCTCCATGCATATGGCACTTGCAACACACTTTGCTAACACTGAACCTGCTATTTTATAAAAGAACAAGCAAACGAAGTAATGCCAACCTTGTAAAGAAATATTAAATGTTGCAGTCACAGGGACATCAAATATTAGACATACATCATAGTAGGATTTTTATTATACACAATGCATATTATATGCATTTTATTTTTTAAAGTTATTTATTTGTTTTCATTTATTTAGTCATTTATTCTATTTTTTAGGATTGATTTTTAAGATGTTTTTTGAAGCTTTACGTATTTAAAGCAAGTCATTAACTGATGCTGGTTTACCTATGTGTATTATGAGGGTCATTAACAAAACAAATGCACTGTTTTGGACATAAATTATCAATTTGAATAAATTACTGTCTTTATTATGTAAAGTTTGAAATGCATGAAATGGAGTCATGACAAATATGTGAAATAACTGAACGAACAGCCGTCTCTAAGAGATGTACAAAGCACCTTATAGCTTTATTTACATAATAGATTTTACTTGCAAATGAGGAATAGGCCATGTGCATTTTTAAGAGGGAGCCTTTGAATTACCGGCATTATATGTTGAAAGGAGTTCAGCGTGTTCCTGTCATCTGGGCTTCCCAAATACATTTTTTGCTACCCGCATTTTTGGCAGGACTAACGTTGCTGATTCAGCCTGCACGCTGTCTGTGGATCAGCCTCTTGAAGTGTCTGCAGCTAACCTGACCGTGCCTCGGCTGATGTACTCGGACTGGCAATAAACACAAACTGTTACAGTAAATGCTGTACCAAGGAGGCAGACTGGACTCCGTGCAAGGCAGAAAATCCCCAAGATATTTGTGAACTGAAACCCCAATTAAGCACAGAGAGCTAAACTGTCATTTTAAAGAGCTTCCTGGACCTGAGGTGCCAGATTTCAAGCTAGTTAAAAGTAGGGCCCCCACAGGTGACTTGGCTGTGAGGTGAGAATGAAGATTGAGGCTTCATGCTGCTTTAGCATGATATGGCTTTGTCCTCTCCCTTTGGAAATAACCATCTGGAAAAGCAGAAGAAGTGGACTACAGAGTGGGTAGTGAGATTGTTCTGTTATTGGAAAGGGAATCATAAGCAGCCTTAAACAAAAAGCAAACAAAGTTTATTGCACTCGGTTTATAGTTTTAGCTGTGCTGCTGAAACGCTGACAATGTCATTGATTTTTTTTTTTTAACCCCCAAACCCTCAAGCTTGAGAATCCAGCTCGATTTGCTACCATGTTTGCCAGCTAGTGGTTTAGACGCATCAGAAACTACTCATAATTTTTGTTAATCTGGGGACTGGGCCATCAAGTACTAAAGTAATTAAATTCCAGATCGGCTGCAGAAGCTGAATTTCAAACCGCAGGGTTTCTCCTGCCCATCCGCGACAGTACCCAGCAGCTGAATGGACCGCGTTATAAATGGGAAGATCCGTATCAGCCTTAATTCAGGACTGATGAGGAAGAGCCTTTATGGATGAAATGGCTTTTGGCCTTTTTGATTATTTCCTCCCTTTGGGTGGAAGTGGATGGATAAATGATGGTAGACTCAGATCCATTGCACAACCTGATTTCTCAGCAGCCAGCTTCACTTTTGCTACCCCTACAGTTCTGAAAAATCAAAACATTCTCCACCCTCTATTAGTCTGGAAAAGGTTTTAAGTCAAGCATATTTGTTGTTTCCATTTTTACTTTTACTTTCTACACCCCTGTGGTGGGTTGGCGCCCCGCCCTGGGTATCCCTTCGCCCTATTTGTTCTGGGATGGGCTCCAGGCTTCCCCGTGACCCTTAACAGGATGAAGCAGTATAGAAGATGACCTCTTTTTTGTCCATAAGGTTTTTTATTTCAAAATTCATAAGCTGGTAGTAAACAGCAGGACCTTCTCAAAGGAGAGGGGAGTCCCAGGAAAGTCCATGAAGCTGCAGAATGTATACCATAACAATAATACTAACAGCAACAACAACAATAATAGTAGCATTAATGATAGCACACATTTAAAGGAAATTTGGTGCCCTGTCAAATACTGAACATGTGCCAAGCTCTGTAAGGGCAGTTTGAGTGCATTTTATTGGTTTACCTCGTTGGTCAGCAGGACAGAGACTGGCAGGCCTCTAGGGGCCAGGGTCTACGCTCTCCTCCGGATTCCTTTTCACTCGGTGTTTGTTCGATTTTCTGCAGAATTTTCCTCCCAAAAGGACACGACCAACAAAGAAAGGAAGAGCAGAAGAACGCGCAACAAAGACAGGTGTTCCTAATCAAAATCTACACAATCAGCCAATCGACTTGAGTGTTCTTCTCGACACAATTAAACATGAAGGCTGCTGCTTTGTGTGCTTCTGAATAGAAGAACAGAACAGAAAACGGCGTCAATAAGGAGTATTTAGCTCTGAAGTGCTCGCTAAAATGTGCAGACTGTAATGACATTCATGTTGCAGGCTTAAAGTGTCTTGCAATTTTCTTTCACAATGTCTTCAGTTTCTCCAGTGAAACATCCAGAGCTATAAATATGTGTAAAATATGCGGATTGAATGGGTTTCCAATAAGTAACCACAGTCTTTATGGCAATGCAAAATGCTTAATTTGTTTTATTCTGATTTCCAAAAGCCAAAATCACAAGCAGCTACCCAAAACCTTTATGTTGTTTTTGTACTTTTACTGAATGATGTGACAGTAGCTCAGATCTGTCAAACCAAGTTGCCAGTTAAGAAATTTAGGTAACTCTGTGGCTTCCTTTCATTATATGGCTTTAAAATGATTCCTTTATGTATTGGTTAAATGTATTAATTCTGAGTCCACTTAAATGGATACCCGATAAGTGGATACTGCATAAGTGGTTAAATTGCATTACTGGATGAAGAATTTCAGCCTTGCTCACACTTTCTAACACAGATTACATCAGATAAAGGAATATACTGAAATTGTTGTAAAATTTGTCACTAACCATGGCCCAACATGGCTTCATTTGCTACTTTCTGGACTTTTATTTTAATGCGATTTATGACTTTGCCAGCCAGTGTGTGTAGCCCCGCCCCCATAACTTTACTGCTGCCTTATCTCTCAGCAGTGAGCTACCACAATAAACAAGTTTGTTTTCAGTTATAGTGCACTAAAATTTACTAAACCAAAGCTTGTAGCTTTAACAATTTCTCAGTGTATTGAGTTTTTAACACTGTTACAACAAAATGAAATGCAGAACTTGACAGCAAAAATGATTGGCAAATGCTAGGCAGTCACTTCTCAGATTTTAAAAGATAAATTTAAAAATTTTTAAACAATGGCAGAAAAAACTCTAATCCAGACAAACGTAAGAGAAAGAAAACTGGCACACTGGCAGTACTTATGATGTGGGGATGCCTCAATCAGGGTGGCTCTATCAGGCATTTAGAAAATGGCTGCCTAATAGTTTGTAAAAATGCAAGTTTGGTTCAGTGAATACTCCACATACCTGAATACTGCATGGCCCATTCTGAGGCCTCAATATACATATTGTTGAAAAGGTTTTTCCAGGAAAAAGTTATAGCAAAATTTTTTATGCTCTATGATCAGTTTCAACATTATTCTAATCCTATATGCAAGGGGTTATTGTGAATGCAGTATGGCAGAATACTGCACTAATGGACACTTTCTCTTTGTTTTATACATTTTGTCATCTGAGGTCATTTTGGCTTATTATTTTATTAACACTGGGGTGGGAATTATTGCTTTCCTACTCAGAGCCCTGCACACACCATGTTTTTTATACTTTTTTATACTGAGAAGTTTCTTATCCAACAAAAACCTCACATGGGGTATACCGTATTGTGCTATCCTGCAGCCTTTGGGGTTAGTCATCTTCCATATCACTTCATCTTGGTAAGGGTCATGGGGAAGCCTGGAGCCCAGTGCAGAGCACAGTGGGTGCAGGGCAGGGCACACACACAATCAACCTAACCTGCATCTCTGTGGACTGTGGGAGGAAACTGGAGAACTGGGAGAAAACCCACCAAGCATAGGGATTACATGCAAACTCCATGCACAGAGACTCAAGGCAGGAATCAAACCCTAGGCTTGGAGGTGCAAGGCAACAATGCTAACCACCACACCACCCCCAACAATCAGGAAACAAGGCAGATTTCTGATAAAACAACACAATGAGTTTAAACAGGCTATAATATCATCTGATTGGACATGTCTAAGCAGTGTGAAAGGCTTTATAGGTAATCATAAACTCTTAAAGAAAAACATTTTAATCTGTTGAGAGCTCAACAATCTGAGAAATGATGGATGAAGAAGGAATCGTGATCATTGCAAAGCTTTTTTTTCTGATCATGGGTTTCTGCCCCAATGGTAGAAGATGATATTTTTGCTTTTGTTTGCTCATCCTTTGTTCAGTTTTTAAGAACATCAAAATGCTTCCTTTATAACAAGTTGTATAATTTTTAACTATCTGCAGATGTAAAGCCTTTTTCTGTGAAGTAGCATATTTGTACATTGTGTCAGACAAAAGTACAAGTGTATGGTATCATGACGGAAAATGAAAAACCAAAGTCAGGGTCAGTGTGATAATAAACTTCAGCTGCTGAGGTAATGATGTTTTATGAATAAGATGCATTAGAACATTCTGTCTTTCAAACACAAAAGACGTTGAAAATCATATTGCTTCCTATTTGTATTCTACTGTGGTCGCAGACATTGAAGCGTTTTTCTGGTTGACATTTTATTTCATCACCATGGAAGTGTATTTATGGTCTAATCACTTTGTCTTGACAACATGTTCAAAACCTAAATGCCCTTCTGGTGACAAATATCTCTAACATTGAAATATTACATAAAACCTTAACCAGAAGTGTTCGGCTTTCAGCTACAGAGATGCACAGCAGCTCTAACCGTCGGAATGTACATACGTGTCAGGAGGTCGTCAACCCCCAAATTTGTGACAGGTTTTTTTTTGTTTGTGGTAATGGAATGCAATAATGCTAATTTGGCAGGTTAAGTAGGCACTTTGTCATCCTGACAATAGAAATAAAACAACAACAACAACAAATACAGCAAAAAGCTAATTATCTCAATTCCTGCATTGCCTTTCTAAACAACGCATCTAAATATAGGTCTCCTGTAATATTTCTCCTAGGCCTGTGTGTGCGCTTGTGTTGACAGCCATGGCTGGTAATTAAGCAAGTGTCACTTGCCTTTACAGTTGTGGGGAAATGAGGACAATAGTTTAATAATTCCACCAGTTACCAAAGCACCAGGGATGTTGTGGACAATATAGGAAATCGCTTTTTTTTAAGCTAATATTTAGTAGGCTTATTGTACTTTCCAAGTAGAATTTTTTTTTTTTTGAATTTGTTGGAATTAATTTTATTTCTGAAATTCAATAACAATGTGTCTTTCATCAAATGATTATAGAACAATCTTTTTAAAATTTCATTTTATTTATTTCAGTCAATAAAGACTGAATTGCACATTCCTGATGATTACTTTCTTCTAATTCAAATAATTCACATCATATTAAGTTCCACAGTTGCTGTCTCAGGCAGCAGCCTCCTGTATAGTCATTTTGCCCTGGTCCCTAGTTTGATTGTTTCAATTTCAGTTTCAGTTTATTTCATATAGCGCCTTTCACAACAAGTTGTCTCAAAGCAATTTACAGAAATTACAAATAATACAGAATTAACAGCAGGCGAATGATCGAGGTTAAAGATAAAGATATAGCCAGATAACAATGAAGGAGAGGTACCAAAAACTCCACAGTGTGGAGGGTAAAAACCTCTGGGGGCCCAAGATTGACTGGCTGCTCAGCCCCTCCTGGGCATGCTAACATTACAGAGTACAAAGTTTAAAATGGAGACTATGAATGTAAATAGCATTATAGAGTCCTTCTACGTTCCAAGTGTGGGAGCAGCTTTCTTCAGGCTCAAGGCATTCCTTGGGCATAAGCCCCATCAGGGCAGGGGGGTGAGGGGTGTCAGCCACTCTAGCAAGGCATCTTGCTCAGATGGTGCCCACCGGGTACACATATGAATACAAAAAGTTTGTAGAGAGTGGTTAGTACGTAATACAAACACTAGCAGTCCCATAACAAAATATCACAGGTACATTGGCATGTAGAGCAGCACATTAATTACAGTGGGCTATACAAACTGTTGTGGAAAAGCTAAATCAAAGAAGTAGGTCTTCAGTTCGGATTTAAAGACTGAGACCGATTCAGCACGTGTCTAGGCAGACTATTCCTCAAACCAGGGGCTCTGTAGCTAAAAGCTCTTGCACCAATACTTTTATGTATGCATGGAACAATAAGAAGGCCTGCATTCGGGGATCATAGGGAATAATTTGAAGTATGTGTATTAATCAACTCTGTTAGATATACCATTGCTTTGCCTTTGAGTGCCTTATATGTTAACAGCAGAACAGAATCAGCCTTGTACTTTACAGGAAGCCAGTGACGTGAGGATAGTAAGGGACTTATCCGATCGTGCTTTCTGCTTCCAGTAATAATTCTAGCAGCTGTATTTTGGATGCACTGTAACATGTTTAGTGTGCGGTTTGTACTTTCTGAGAGCAAAGCGTTGCAGTAATCTAGACAACTGTAAACAAAAGTGTGCACAATTTTTTTCAGTATCTTCTGTAGTTAGAAAACGGCACAGCCTAGCAGTATTTCTCAGCTGCAGGAAGCACCCCTGTGAAACTGCATTGACATGAGAATCAAAGGAGAGTTTTGAGCCTAAAATGACACCTAAATTATGTGCTGAGTCGCTAATGGAAAAACACAGGTCGGCAGTACTGAGGGCTGAACTAAAAGCACTCTTAGCAGGATCATTAACTCCACACAACAAGATCCCAGTTTTATCTATTTGTGTCCATCCATCTTTTTATGTCTTTGAGACATTTAAGTAAGGTGTTAGCTGTTGCATTTTCAATAGGTTTAACTGCAAGATATAACTGAGTATTATCAACACAGGTATGACAGTTGATATTATACTAGAAGTAACATGTAAAGTGAGAAGAGTACTGGGCCTAGCAGAGATCCCTGTGGTACTCCATATATAAGTGATGACATGGATGAGGGTGCGCTATTGTTCGACATTTGAACATAATAACAGTTTGTGAGATAAGAAGTAAACCACCAAAGAACAGTTCCACTAAGGTCCAGGACAGATTGAAGCCAGTTTACCAGAATATAATGATCAACAGTATCAAAAGCAGCACTAAGATCCAATAGAACGAGAGCTGTCATGTTCCCTGCATCAGATGATATCATAATATCATTTACAACTCCAGTCACGGCTGTTTTGGTGCTGTGTCCTTGTCAGAAGCCAGACTGAAACCAATAAACTTATCCAATAAACTGTTGGCTTCCAAGTGAGCTTACAACTGTATTGCAACTGCTTTTTCCAGAATTTTGGAGAGAAAATGGGCATTTGAAATAGGTCTATAATTATTAATTACTTCTGAATCCAAATTTTATTTTTTAAGCAGTGGCCTATTGACTGCAACTTTAAATGAGTCAGGTACAACACCTAAGACAGGGTACTGTTCATTAGGTTCCCGAAAGGTCCCACTAAAATTTCTAGTGAATATTTAAGCAGTTGCACTGGAATGGAATCTAGCAGACAGATGGAACAAGTGGTATTTTAGCTTTAACAATCAATTTTTTAAAGTCTAAGGCATCAGTTGGTGCAAACTCACTGAAAGGATATGTGTCTAATATTGCTGATTGACTCAAATAGTGTATATTGGAGCACAGTTTGAGTCTAATGGTGTTCATTTTATTATTAAAGAAGGTAATAAAGTTATCATTAGTAATAGTTGAAGGCATTCTAGATACATCTTTAGAGATTAAATTAGCTAATGCTTTAAATAGGATACAGGGGTTATATTTGTTGTCATCAGTAAAATCAGAATATTATTCTGAACGTGAGCTGTATAGTGCTTTCCTATAGTGTCTCAGGCCATTAGACCACACCTTGAGATGTGTGGACTTCCACTTGTGTTCTAATTTACGGCATTCCTGTTGAAGACACCATGTATACTCATTAAAACATGGAGAGCACCAGGATGATTCTAACTGATTTAGCTTCAACTGGAGCTACTTTATTTAGAGTCTGACTAACTAATGCATTAAACTTGTGTGTAATTTCATAAATACATGAAGTGTCAGTGAAAGCTGTTTTCTGTAAAGTATCTGTAAATTTTTCCACTTTGTCTCTATTAAAATGGCAGGTCATAATAACATTTTCTTTCATATGCAGAGGAGAAAGTTTAATCTCAAAAGTGATCAAGAAATGATCAAAGCAGGAATTACCTAATGGACACAGTAATAAATGAGAGACATCAATACCATTGGTTATAACTAAGTCTAAAGTATGCCCATGCATGCTGGTTGGTTCAGATATGTGCTGAGTACAACCAACGTAATCAAGTAGAGATACAAAGCTCTTACTGAATGCATCTGTCTCTGTGTCAATATGAATATTAAAGTCACCTAGAACTACAATTTTATTAAACTTACCAATCAGATCAGACAGAAAATCACCAAACTCCTTAATAATAGATTTCTGTGGTCCTGGAGGTCTATAGACTATAAGTAAGCAAATAGATGAATGTTATGTAAGTTTAAGCAGCATAGCTTCAAATAACAAAAAATCCCAAGTTTTTTTTACTCAATTTTGAGAGACTCATCAAACATAGCAGCCAGGCCACCTCCACGTCCTGAACTGCGGGCAGTATATGTATAGGTCCTGTGTGATTTTGTTTTTATTTAAATTAGGCTTTTCTTTTTGAGTTCTTTATGTTTTGCCCTTGAAATACTGACAATTAATAACGCATTTAGAACATGTATTTACATTATAAGTCAGTAGCTGGGAGTAATAACGTGCTTCATTAGAAAACGAGATTTGATTGCCTTCCAAATAAGTTTAATGTTCAGATATGGTTTGTATTAACAGAGCATTAGAATCCTATATGCTTTTGAGGTCAGATTTAATTTTAGAAGCCCCACTTGCCTGCTGCTAATCTGTGAAAAAGAAAGCCTGGTGTCTTTCCTTTCCAAATCCGCCATCCACAGTCTACAAAGGTGTTATATGAAAACACACAGTTTCTCTACTGTTTTAAAATATATAGAATGATATAGATTATGATATGACATTATGACATATATATATATATATATATATATAGTGTAGATTTTCTTTCTCTTTTTCAATGTTTTTTTTATAATAGGGAGCCAAAAAAAGCAATGCTTTCATTTATGAATTATTGGCAAATATATTCATTGTTGTTGTAATTTAAAAGCAGAGAGGATTTTAATTTCAGAATCATGCCAGGGTCTCCATGTTAAACTGTGCAGTGAGAGCTGGCACTGTCTGGGAGATATAAAGCACCACGCTTTGATTAGATGTTTAAACCTGTAACATTGTGAAAGAGCCCATGTGCATTTGAACTTAATTCAGAACTCAAATCAAACATATCTTTCAGCAGGAGAACTTCTTGTGGGTACGTGGTGATGTGATGACGAAGAGATGATTGAAGATGTCAGGGTCAGAGTATCTCTGAGGTCTTACCTTTTCGGTGGGGTTTGTTCACTGTTTAGTGGGCTCTGAGCTTCATTAAGAGGGAATGAAGTGGAGGCCTCACATAAGAGTGTATTTTGGTGTGCAGAGATAAATTATGCAGCAAACGCACAAGGACACAGCCAGTGCAAAAGTGCTGGATGGAAGTTCTGTGTCATCACACGTTCATGGCTGTCAACTTGATTCCTGTCCAGGGTCTGTTTCTGAAGAGTTCCCCACGCCTGTCCTGGTTTCCTACAGGTATTTAATTTTCCTCCTATAGTGCAAAGATATAGGATTCTGTATAGTATCTGTCTTTAAATAGCCTTCTAGTGAGTGTGCTTTTCAGTGTGTTTACTGTACATATGTGTGCACCTGGTGATGGACCACTGTTCAATCCTCTCCATACTTAGCTAGGACAGGATCCAAGGTTAAAAATATCCCTAGAATAGATGTGCAACTCTTTAAAACGAATGTATAAAGTACTATGAAGCAGTCACCAGAATGGTACAGGCTTCAGTCCCAGCAGGGGTGTTTTCTTTTGTGTACTTTTGAGACTGTGATTTATCTGAACAATTTAAATCTACCAAAGCAAAGTTTCCAAAACTCACTTCATTTGACACTGAACCAACAAGCCTCAAAGTCTGAGCAGTGACCTTCAATGTATTTGCTCAGTGCATTTTAAATAATAATGCACCTAAAATAACCATCGCCATTCATAAACATTTCTCCTGTGTGACCAGTGATGAGGAAATAGAGAAGCGAACAAAGAGTAGATTTGTTGTGACGTTGCAGTCAAACCACTCCTGTCACCACTCCTACATTGCTTAGTGTTAAGTTACAGAAATGACTAAAATAATGAAGTACATGAGCTACTTTGGATAAGAGCAGCTGCCAAACAAGTACATTTTTTTCTTATTTTGGCTGTTCCTATTAGGGGTCGTTACAGCAGATCATCTGTTTCCATCTCTGACAATGGTAGCATAGCTTCCAGAAGTTTCCATTGGTACCATGCTGTCCAACAGCACTGGTGATGGCCTTACCCAGGCCTTAACCTATTCAGCACGGAAATCCGATTTATGATCCACATATTGATTTGGCACAGGTTTTATGCCGGATGCCCTTCCTGACTCCGCCCTCCCCATTTATCTGGCCTTGGTACTGGCACTAGACATCCACTGGCTTGTGTAAACCTCAGTGGCTCGGTTTGATGAGCAAGTAAGGAACCATCAAAAAAAAAAGTTCATAAATAAATAAATAAATGTACAGGAGAAGATAAAACACAACATGAAACTTCTTTCACAAACACAGAGGTGAACGTAAAAAAGAGCGGAGTTTCCCATGGCACCAATCAGAACATTCTTGGTGCTGTTTCTCTGAGCACTGCCAGTTAATAAGGCCCTGCTGCAGAGAGAGGTGAAGACTTTCCTTCAGTAATGGAGGAGATGAAACCCAGTACTTGGTGCGAGGGCCCCTGGACAACGTCCATGCCACCCTGCTCCCATGCCGCCAGGTAACCCATGTACCCCTCTGATGCATGGAACAATGTGCCGATAAACAGCCAGTTAAACAACACCAAGGAGCTGCTGCAATCAATACCCTTCATGAAAAAGGAGAGTGCAGGAGGGCATTGTGGGTCTGCCGCTGTTTTGAGCCAATAATAGAGTTGTATGTTCAGTGTGGTTATATTCACAGCAGAGTGTCAGACGCAGGGCAGCTTGGCAGTTTCTCTATACTTTTAATTAAGACAGAGTTTTTGTTTTAATTTGATTTATGACACATAATACACAGGCAGCTTTGCAGAAAAATTGCCCTTAGTGTGAGTGAATGTGTAAGTGGGTGTTTTGTAATGGACTTTTTAATTGTCTAGGGTGCACCACTGAATTACACCCAACTGTTTGCGGGTCAGGCTTTAGATCACCACAAACTCACCAGGACAAGAACTTGAAAACGGATTAGGTCTTTGCTGTTGTCTTTCATTAAATCTAGTTTTTTTTTTTTCAAGACAGGGTATAGAGTAGTTCTTACAGGTATATAAGAATGCATGCATTTTACTGTGATTCAGCTCATGTTCTTTATAACTATGTCAGTAATTATATTACCTTTTGGTATTGCTGAATGTTTTCTGTAATTAGAACATTAATGAATGACATTTTCAGGCTTTGTTAGCGAACAGCACCTGCATGAGTATTTAGTATTAACTAAACACAGTGCAACTGACAGTGCGTTTTGCTGTAATATAGTTTCATTTGATTTTATTTAGAATTTGCAGAATTGAAACTGAAATTGTACAAAATCAATATAACACTAGATTAAAGCCAGAATTTTCTTTTTCTTTTTTTGCTGATATGCCTTGAAATTCATGTGTGTGGCAAAAAGTGGACAATGACTGTGCAGTGTCTGTTTGCACTCAGTCTGTGATGTTCATCCCTGACAGGTCTTCGTAAAAAAAAAAAAAGAAAAAAAAGTGAAAAAAAAACCAGCTCTTCTCAAGTGATTTAATGCAGCACCTGTAATTTAAAGTTTTTCCTTGCATTTGGAAAGTCTCACCGGTTTTGACGAGCTACGCGCCAAATGAAACGCTGCAACAAGCTGGCGCTGGATCCGTGCCCGGGCTCACGTCAGAAGCAACCCACCATGCTGCAAAGAGGGCGGAGGATGCTTAGACAGCAGAGCGCTGGAGAACATGCGGTGCCTGCTCTGGGCTGCCGCTTTGATTTTCAGTAGACTTTGGCGCCTTACTGTGTCTCCTGCCTCTCTACAGGGCACTATTTGTTAGGGCTGGGGAGCCGGAGCAGCATGCTGACATTTGCCACATCTGCATAGTCTCAATCCTGGCCTGAGGGGGGGCTGGTAGTCTAACGTAATGTAAATATCACACACAAACATCAGAAACCACAATAAGCTCTGCAGGTTGCCACTTGCCATGGCCTAGAAATCACTCTCTGGGATTTCCAAACAGATTTTCTGCAGTCTCTCTATTCTGGACACATTGTCATGCATGGCCAAGTATTTCTGCTGTGACAGGATTTTTATAGAATGCTAGATCACCTTTGGTGTTGGGGGGGGGGGGGGCAGACATTCCTTCTGAGCTTGAACTGCTAGTACTAGTAGATATGGCACCAGCCTTTGAGATCTGAGAACATGCTCTTTGTGTCTGACAAACTAAACTTTTGTTTATTTCTTCTTCTTAAACTACTCCTGGGTGACACGGTTCTGCCAAGAAGGTTGTCTTTCCTGTATCAGCAAAATGTATTTCTCTTGCAGGGAGTTAGCTTCTTGTTATAGTGATTATTTTATCTGGTACAGAGAAGCTCCTTCTGTTGTTTTAGGCTATGCATTCAGTTCCTTCTACACAAAGCAAATAATATACCTTATTGTTTTGCAAGTTTATGTTTGCTAAAATAATTTATGTTCTTTCAAAGGCACATTAGCTGCAACATTTTCCTCTCATGCGTTATACCTTTCTTTTAACATCTTAGCCAAAATGTCATTCCCAATTAATGGTCTTTATTTTCTGCAGATGTGATTGCAGCATCCATTTTAGCTTCAGTCAAGTCCAATACACATGTATTAGTAAGCACTGCAACATAATGTCTGAAGATGCTTTAGGCAGGTTTTGATTAAGAGCTAAATTAAAGCTGTTACAATGACATAATCTAATTTTGATTAAATAACGAAAATAAAAAATGTTATATTGCCAAGAAACTCATCATATTAAATATCTACAAATATAATTTTTAAAGCATAATCATAAAGCCAATTCCCATGTTAATTTGAGGAAGAAAGTGTTTGTAAATAAAGACTCTTTTTCTGTGAGCTCTCTGTCACGATTCAGAAGATCAATCGTTTTCCGTGGTAACAGCCTAGCCCACAGTGTGCAGTCACCACCAACGCTGTGAACTCACTGCAGGCTGAGGGGAGTGAGGATGGCCTAAGGGGAAACTAAAAGCTTCCCTCTGGAGAGCAGCTGAGGAGCGGCTCTCTGTCGTCAGGAGTTGCCCAGACAACCTGTCCAGCTTCCTTGTTTTCTGTTGCTGGGCGTTTGCATATGATCTCATTCCACACTGGGTTAAGCGCAGTCCACAAGACATATGGACATCCGCATGGCATGCTGTTCCTATTTCTATTAGTCTTCTTTACAACAATAAAAATGACAACAATAGCAATAATAATATCAACCTTACCAGATGATTACCTGCAGCACTAACATCTTAAGTCTTTACTATTGTATACCATTTATTTTAGATTAAGCTATAGTGCATATAATCTTTGTTCCTTATGAAAAAAAACAAACAAACATGACTACAAGGACACAGTGCAGTGGAGTGCTAAGCAGCTGCCTGTAATTGTCCTTAACAGGTAGAGTGGCAGAGCTGGAGTGCAGAGTACAGGGAGTGAGGGGTCCGGGGCAGGCGTGAAGCCGCCTCCGGCTAATTACAGCAGCGGGGGTCAGAGTCAGGCAATGCTGCTGAGATGCATTCAGTGGCTCATTAGAGACAGCTCAGACAGGTGGTGATGGGCCGGCTGGTGTGGGTATGGGGGGGTGGATTGAGGAGATGGGAATTTCCCTTGTGAGCTGCAGTCACGGGCCTTGTTATCACGTCACACTCAGTTGTGCAGTTGTCGCAGCAGGGTAACTCGGTGAAGCTCTTCAGCATTGGGCTGATGATGCTGAAAATTCTGACTCTTTGTTGCACTCGTGCTCCTTTGAAACTGAGAGCGGTGAGGATCGAGTTGTTTCCTCGCCACCAAGGTTCTTTTCCCCTAACTCACATGCTGTTGGAAGGAGGCAGCGAAGAGAACTGTTCCTATCCGGTACAAAAAGGAAAACACAGAACTTCCAGCAAAGAACTACTTTGCCAGCAACATCAGAAAAAGCTATATCAAAAAAGAAAGCCTGGGTTGTTCTTCTGGTGGGTGGTGTTAATTGGAACAAGAGTTCCTTGACCTAAGGGCAATTATGAGCTCTGTGTAGGATAAATGGATCCTGCCGGAACACAGATTGGGTTCTGGCCCACGCTCCACAAGAAGCCTGAGCTCCCCCCTCAGGCCAAGCGATCGGGTGCCAAGGAGTGCCCTCCTGGTGCGTCCTCAGAAACCTGCCCATCCGTCAGAGGTGATTGGCTGGTTGGGTTGAAGGGCAGCCAGTTAGGACAGGCGCTGGCACCGAGCAGGCCTGGAACAGGCCAATTAGGCTGACAGAGCTGGAACTTTGACGCAGGAAGGAGCCAGGCATGGGAGCTGAGAGAGAACGCGAGAGAGAGAGAGTGCCAGGACTTCCGTGCAGACTCTAAGCCTGCTGGGCTGTGAAAGGCCTGAGAGTTAAAGAAAAGCCTCTAAAGTGGAGAAAACAATGCTTAAGCTCTGCTGGAGTGCTTTGTTCCCTTCTCCTTCATAGCTGTTCTCTCAGGTAAATACATCACGCTATTTACCAGACTGAGTCCAGGGCAGAGTGAGTGTTTGCACTGTGTTCTTCAGCTGACTCTTTAACCAAAGCACCCTAGAGTCATGATCTATATGCACAGCTCCACACTGCTTTGGACCAATACACTGTACACCATGCTCAAGAATTCTACATCTGTCTGAATCCAAAACCTTTCATGTTACTGTATAACATCTCACTTAATAATGATTGGTTATTTCTCACCAAAGAGGATTGGTTCTTTGGTGAGAAATAGCAAAACATTGTCTGGGTGTCAAATCCACAACCCTTTCTTTGCAGTCCTTGTTTTCTAAACATCATCATGGCCATTAATTGGCTTCAAGTAGAGCTACTCTAAACAAAATCTACTTCCCACTTGTCCCCACTGAGAATCTCGTGTGATGCAGATGTCTCAACATCACATATATTATGCATTCTCCTTTTTTATGATGCAAGAATGACTCCTTGAAACGGGAAATCGCTCATTAAACTGTCACTGAACATAGATCACACCTTTAAAAAGAAAGCAGGCAAACGAACCAGACAGCAAATAGAGGGTAAAGGGGGACCAGAGAGAGGAGAAAGAGAGAGAGACAGAAAGGGGGAGAGCGAACGAGTGGGAGTAGGATGCGCTGGGGAGGAACATTACATTCCTGGGCTCTGCTCATAAAACATGAAGCTGAAATTAAAGGAGCATTTCAGAGGACAGATTTTGAGATTACCCATAATTCCCACAATTCATTCTCCAAGTAATTAGAACTGGGTTTCCACATCAAATAGCAAAGGAAGAGAGGGGAGAAGGACTCTACATTGCAGTCTCACTCAGATTATCCTTGCTTTGTGCACTCATTTAATCTTTATCTTTGCCATTTGGTACTGTTTTAAGTACAACTTTAATTAACATTTTTTTTTTCGTGCCATCGTAAGAGAAGCCGTTATCGCCCCTTCTGTTTCACGTCTAATGTGTTCAGTGGGCGTTCTGAAGGTTAACTTTCCAGCTCCATCACCAAAGCTTATGAAATATGTACGCTCACTTTCATCCCTTTCCGCCAAGTTTAATTGAATACGCGCTTTGGAGGAAATGGCCAGTGTTTGTGTTTTTGACACACCTTTTCAATAGGAAGGGGTGAAGGGGGGACTCCGCTCTCAAAGGAACTGAGGCGAAAAAAGATCTTCTGGAGAAGAATATTCAAGGGCATTTTAATTGATGACTGTGCTGTTTAAGCAACTCATTTGCAGCTCTGACAACTTTAAATCTCTGAAGCTTTAAGCTGACTTGCTGTTTTTCATTATTCATGGAGGAAACTCTCATAGTCCAAGCCTTGACATACAATGTGTGTGTGTGTGTGTGTGTGTGTGTGTGTGTGTGTGTGTGTGTGTGTGTGTGTGTGTGTGTGTGTGTGTGTGTTTTTCCTGAAACCAGCTACAGACATGAATCATTGCTGGGTTATTTGTTACAACGTTACTACAGAGAAAGACAATTATTTAGTGCAAATTTGAAATGCATGACTACAAACACCATCAAGTAAAGTACCTGTGCAGCTCCTCTGTTTCCGCAAAAAAATACCAGTAAAATTACATTTTCATTCTCGAGCTGTATGCTGGGTTTGCTGGGATCTCCATCCTTATTTGTTTAGTTTATGACTTGCTGATCTACAATTAATTATAATTGTATAGCGACGTAATTGTTAGCTATTAAAGACACCCATAACTATGATTGTTTTGCTTGTCTAATATTGCCTATATTGAGTAATTATTGAACCACTACATTTTTTACTGTTTTTTTTTTCTAAAATATAATAAATAAAGTTCATAATCACTAAGGAACAATACTATACAAGTCCAGTTACATATTATGTTCTCTAAATCTCTTTGCTGTAGAAGGTAATTATCTAATGCACTGTGCTGCAAATATCATAAACTATTTATTAAAGAAATATTATTATACATCAGCAGAAAACATATAACATCTGTACATTATTAGAAAATGTGCTGTTTGCTTCTTAATACTGAAATGCAGATCACACCTGGATATTATCCTTTATAAGAGAAGGTAAACCCTGTGATTAACCTACATGCTGGTTACAGTGTCTTCAAGTCTCCACAGGAGCATCTATTTTATACCTTCATCCTTCTTCAACCATCCATCAACCCAGTGACTTCTCTTTTAAAGGAATTCTACTTGAAGATTGTAGCCTATTCTGGGAATCAAAGCCTGCACCAAATTAGAAGTCTCCCTTCAAATCTCCCATGGGAGGCGGTAAGCTATTGATACTCTTTTCAAAGCAGCCTCCTCCGCAGGGAAATAAGCATACCTCGTAAGCCCGCAATCAGCAAACTGTCATCTGGACTGCCGAGTGCAAGGCAGCGTATGTGACTGAAGGTGCAGAAACACAAAAGGCTCATTAGCGCGCGCAGCAACACAAAGGGGAAATCAGACTCCAGGTATCGTAGCGCAAGGCCTTTGCTCCACACAGAAGAGCCGCAGATGCAGACTGCCTGGACGCCGGGCAAGCGGAAAGTGCCTGCCTTTGACTGTTTTTCCCAGAGGAAGCGTACGGGGATGGACATTAGAAAGGCTAGGTGGCTGGTTGAAGACTCGTTTGGGAACACAACTGGAACACTGTCAGTCCTAAGCATAGCTGAACTAGGTAGCGCAATTAACCTGAATGCTCTCATTAAAGCTGAAACACTTACATATGCCAGATGAATAAAGTCTTAACAATTAATTACATTTTGGAAGCTGAAATGGCCAAGGCACACACAGACCCAGGTTGTGTGCTCAGATCAGGCAGCAGACGTGTATTTTTTTGTCTTTTCATTCTCTTACTGCAGCTCTTCTCGCTCTCCACAGCCATGCCATGGCCCTGGTTCTCCCTTAATTTCCTTTTTCTTCTTTAAGCTGAGCAGCTGCCATCCAGGGACCCGCAGCCTGAAGCCTTCTGAAGAGGCCCTCAGATGTTTGGTGTCCCTGTGCGGTCTATGAAGTGATTTCACTCTACAAAGGCTCCATCAAGGGGGATCAGCTCCCCTTGTATCCAATCCTCCTACACACCCCCACCATCCCACTCCTGCCTCCTCACTTATGCATGCACACACACTATCAGCCCAAGGGGGCCACCTCCACACGCCGTCGCCACCCCCGGACCCTCTGTTCACCTTCTTCTGGCACAGACTCCACCTCCGTCCTTGTTTTTTCCGCTGCCAACATAATTTCATATGTGCTCCCCATCTTGCTTTCACTTTCCTGTTCCTTACATATGAGTAACACATGCTAATTTTTCTGGCAAGCAAGAGCTAGCTGCTAGTTTATCACACCCCGCAATCTCAGCTGTCCAAGAAGAAAATGTCCATCACATCTGTTCTTCTCATACCTCCACTGTTCTGGTGATTGTTGCTGCCTGCAGCTGAGGTTGAAATTCTTCCAATTCTTTGAAGCAGGAAACACCTTGACTACTGGCCCTGACCTGAAAAATGAAATTAAATGACATGACCTACTCATTTCTGTACCTTACCGCTCTATCACGGTAATGTCAATTATTTTTATATTGTTTGTTATTACATTGTGGCTATGACATATCATTACTAATTTATTTCCTTATGTTACTTTGACTGTTTACATCACCATATGGTATTTATTCAGTTGTCTTCTAATCATTGGGGAGGTATCCACTAAAGCATATCTAACATTTTCATGGTCACTTTGGAAATGACTTTTGTTTGGCATTTTTTACCATGTTTATGGATGATTAATGTCATGTTGCTATTCGTGATCAATTCAGACAAAACATTTTGCATTCAGTCATCAGAGACATATTTTAATTATTAGTTGAGGCAATAATGACACTTTTCCATAGGCATGATTTTTCTGTACTCTAACAACATCAGATTCTTCTTCACTGCACATTTACCCCACGTACTGTTCTGTGCTGAGCTCAGGCTCTTCTCTACTGCAGTTTTACCTCACCTGTGCTGTTCTGTACTGAGCTCAGGTTTTTCTCCTCTGCACATTTACCTCATCTGTACTATACTGTACTCCACTGAGTTTTTGCCTCACCTTTACTGTACTGTACAATGTCAGACAGGCCCTGATGAAGAACAAGACCAAGGTGTGCTGGACTCTATCCCAAACCATACTTCACTACATCACAGTAAAGTGAATGGCTAATGGATGATAATTTACTGGACTCCAGGTGCCATTCTAAACTCTTGAGTCAGTTTATTGTTTGGATTTAACAAAAAGTTGCTAAACGCACAAAACTAACAGAATGAAGAGGTGTGGGTGCTTTTAGCTGTTTGGTAAGGGGTCAAAATACAACATGGCTTGGAAAGATCATTCCAGAAGGAAAAGGTGCTTTAGGACATTTTTTTCTAAATTGCAAAAATGAAGGTGTTTCATATAATACAATTCAAAAGAATAAGTGGAATACAAATGTTTCATTATACACATACTGTATATGTTACAATGGCAATGTGAAGAATTTAATTTATATGCACTTCAAGTTAAGCAACACCTATCTCAGCCTTGTGTGCTCAGTGAAAAAGCAACTTGAGCAGTTACTACACAAGTGTGATCTGAAGCCACACTCAGGAACGGTTCACTTAGGTAGTGGAAATGTGCCATAACAGCCTCTGATGGATCTCTTTGAAGCTACCCTTTTCATCATCAAGTACATATAGCCAAGGCTGTGGTTAAATCTTCATTTTAATTTAAAGCATACACATTTTTTCTTTGCCGACTTGATTTGCCTTTAAAATCTTCTGATGCAGCGAATAAAGTCATTACTGGACTGTCTTTAAAAAATTTCAAACGACATAAAAAAATTATAATAAAATAAAATACACCATTGACCTGCATGACTCTGCAAAATGTCAAAAGGTATAGCCATCTTCCCAAACATATTCTTCTGACTTCGGTCAGACCAGATGCTAAGCAATGTTGCGTTTTTTTTTTTTTTTTTTCTGACTGTTGGACTAATTATTCACATTTACTGAAACATTTCTAAATGTCAAACCTCTGCAGGTCCCTTCCTCTGAAAGGACAGTGTCACACTTGTGCCACTATAGTAGAGGGCTAGAGTGAAAAGGACTTTTCATTTTTACCTTCATACCCTTAAAGGCAGATGTTTAAATGTGCAAAATGGCAGGAATTGCATTTACTAGTAAATGTGCAGCAAAAAAATATATCCCTCGATTAAAGACACCATTTATATGTATTTATAACACCATGTGTATACATAAGGCAAACGTTTGTGCTCTGTAAAGATCCATATGCACGGCCTACTTTTCCCTTAACTCTGTAAACTCACTTTGTTGTACTGTGTTTCTGTTTTTTTATTCTTTTCTTTTACATACGTGTATATAAAAATTTCACAGCATAATTTTTGAACCTGACAGCAGAATCTAAATCTAAATACCCTTATTATTCATATTTTAATTTTTACTGTATAATTCATTCTACAGCAAAAAAAAAAAAAACTGCTATATGTAGATAGTGAAATTTCATGGTAATGTTTGTAATAGTGCCCTACCACTAAGGGCAGACCGAGTCATTCTCAGCCAGGCTGAAATCCTGCCACACTAAGAGCAGACAGCATGATCACAAACCGGCTGTTCTAATTCCTCTTTTCTGTCTATGTTTGGGATTTAAGCATTGATAGCAGGTAATGTCAAGCCATTAAAAAGATAAATTAAAGATTAAAGGGTGCCGTAGTTGTGTCCACACCAGATTTTATGGGAGCCTGCTGTGTACCACCTCCCAGATTTTGGAGTAGCACAACAGTGATCCAAGGTAAAAGTATTTTTTATTTCAATAGATCGTAAACTAATCACAGGTCAAAACAGTGAAAGAACACAGGCATATTTGTTTGTGAAATAAATTCAGAACCAAACATATTTAGATGGGAGCACACAAATTTCATAGCAATGTCAATAGAATGACCTCTAAGCACATTTCCTCAAGGTCATGGCATGCAGCATTTGAAAGCTGTGTACAAATAAAAAAAAATTGTAAATTGGTGACTGTACTTTGTTTAGTGTATGGAATACAATACGCATGCAAGGCAAGATACATAAATGTTTGATTAATACATATGAAGCAATAATCATACTAGTAAATTATTTATAGTACATAATATTCTCAATATGCTAAACTTTCTTCTTCAAACACCACTAAAAGTGTCATGACCTTACTTTAATTTGTACCACACATATACTGGTAGCAATACTAATGATAGCGATTATGAAGAGCTTCATGTGAAAACGTGTAATCCATTGTACTAAAACTCTTAAATTTGGTAAAAAACCTACACACTCAAGAAGATGTTTGAATATGAAAGGCAAGAATCATGTAACCAGTCAAGTACATTCTGTAATTTAAGGTTGCTATGACATATCAAAAATGAAATTAAATGTGAAATAAAATATGAAAACCAAACAAGTCTTTTTGGTGGTGAAAATACATGTACAGTACTATATGCATCCAGTGTAAGATACAGCATATACTCTGGACGAAAGGTTTTGGGCAGGAAGCCATAGAACTCAACATAGGTACAGTTGTGCGCAGTACTGTATGCACATTACAAAGGAAGCTCACCGTCAAGGTTATTGATGTCTGATTACTTGACAATATCCCACTTCAGTAAGCAATTATTAAGACAACCAAATACAGTTATGAAAACAAGCACACACTGAACATCTGTTTTAACAATTTAGAGTGAGAAGGATTTTTTTAATTAACAAGAAGCACAATGTGTAAATACCATTAATGTTAAGGTTGTCCATTTATAGCAAGAATGGTATGAAGAACTAGTGGCATGGAAAGTGCCTGCATCAGATATGAGAGTTTGGCACTATACCTCAATGAGACATCCTCTGGTGTTCCAGTTAATGGGGTGAGAGCAACACTGTCAGAATGCATCTCTCTAGGTAACCTTGAAAATACTATATATGGCATTGAGGTCAAACATCTGGCAGGAATGTATAATATGGACAGTTTTTGACCTTGTAGTTGCCTACAGATAGGGTGAATGAAAAAACAGATTGAAACTGTTGTTGGATTATCATAGCATGTGGCAAATAGGCGCCTGATTTCAGTTTTTTTTTTTTTGGCTGTCTTTTTTTTCTTCCATCTTTCTTGCAACAGTGATTCGAATGATGTGTGTTGCTTAACTTATATGAAAACTGATTTGACTTTCCAGATGTCGAGGATATCCTGTCTTTCTCTAGAAGTTAATATGACTCTGAAAACATTTCAGTGTAATAAGTTTGTTCTACTACTTGTCAATTGTACATCAATGATTACAGCATATCTGTCAACTCACAATGGTTGTATTTCATATGTGCAATTAGATCCAAGATTAAATTTAATAGCAAAAATAATCTATGTAAAAAAAAAAAATTGAAGAGGTTCTCACAAGTAATTTTCTGCAAGAAAACATACAGTTTTAATTTAGAATGACATACATACATGGCCTAGGTCTCCACCAGTGTTACTGAAATTACATACCTTCTTGACAAAAAGTCTTGTCTCCAACTGGTATTAATTCTAATAAATCAGTTATGAATGTATCTCACAACATACCAGCCGTACAGTGTACAATTTTATGGCATGCTATTTCTGTGACCAAGTGCATGCCATATCTTACATCTACAATACAGACATAAATGTAAAATGTCCTAAACTTTGGATGATATGTAGACTGAACAAATGCAGAAATACAATAGCATACAATACCTGAGCATTGTGTTTGACACTGGCATCAAGGGACAAGTCACTTATACAATGTGTTTCCTCTCTTATAAAGCAGCTCCAGAAAGCAATGATATAATTTATATGAATATTTCTACAGGAACCAAAGCATGTTTGTTTTATAACAACAGAGACCACGTGTTTTTGCCTAGATGTCTGAGAAATTCCATTGCTGTAGAAGAAGACCACCTCCTATGGTACCTTATAGAGAATAAAAACCAATTACCTTGTTCAAGATTCATGGGGAGCCTGAAGAGAAAACTGGATACACATACACATATAACAACAACATGCATACCCCGTGTGGGATGTCAAACAATTTGAGGGCACAAGTTCTCCCACAGATATTCTGCTGGGCCAGTTTACACTGAGCAGTTACACAAACTTTATGCACAGAGCCAAGAATACAGTCAAACCAAAAGCCTTGTGTGAGGACATAACATTTGCCACAAAGATGTAATGGGACCCAAAACATTAGCGCTGATTAATATGGTAATGGTAACATATGATCAACGGAGGGTGATGTGATTAATGTAGCTAGTTATGACATTTAAAAATGTTCAAATTCAACATAATGTCCCAAATGAAATGGTGCAAGCAAAACCTTTGATGCATTCCTCAGAAAGGAACTCAATTCCTAGTAATAACTCAGTTAACAATTTACTCTTTACTCAGTGCTAAAATTTCCAGTTACAGTATACTGTATATTAACTTCTTTGAAGAAAATTGTTGATTAATCAAATAAATTTTTAAAAAGTATAAAATACTTCAGAAAACCTTTCAATCCACATAATCTACTTATCATAAATTCAAAATACTACTGTACTTCTTAAACAAAAGTCAAAATTAAGAATATCAAATGATTATCTACATAGTAAATGACTATATAAGGATGTTACATAACCAGTTATGGAGAACCTTACAGGAACAGAATTTTTAAGATGGTAAAGGACCTGTCTATATACATAACTTCATTTGGAAGCAATAACATAACTAATTTCAAATAAAGTAATTTATCTAATTAGGCATACAACAATCATGACATACTACTGAAAAAATGTTATTGTGATTTTTAGAAGACTTCAATTTCAGATTTTTATGTTCATGTACAGTAAAATGGACAACTTCAACAGAGTTTTACAAAAAGCAAACCAAGCAAGAGGAGTAACCTGGTCATCTTAAGACCCGAGTTTGGTGTACTGTGCAGGTGTTGACAAACAGGGCTCAAAACAGGGCTCAGAACCCACTGGCTCCCTTGCTCTGTTACATTGGTGTCAGAAGCAGGATAAAGACAGGAGGTCAAAGCGGGGATAATGAGGGGGGTGGTATAGTAATCCCTAAATGTAGTGGTTCAGCTGCAGTGACGGTGATGTCACCCCCAGGGTCAAGACAAAAGATTGATTAGCTAGCTCCTTGAGCAAGACAGGTCCTTAGCCCACAGGCTAATCCTCTTGTCTGGTTGCATAGCATAGGTAGCAATAACCTTAGTTCCCACTTTCTCCCTCGGTCTGTTACATTGTGTATTTTATCCTTTGTCTGTATAAATAAACATTTCAATACAGATTACGTATTGCAATTTACAATAGATTTTACAACAAAATTGGTTAGATGCTCTCTAACTGAAATATTTAACTAGAGTTACATTCTTTAAACTTGTGTAGTAAAAATATACACTCACTTTATTAGGTACTCCTTGCTAATACCAAGTTGGACCCCCTTTTGCCTTCAGAACTGCCTTAATTCTCCATGGCATAGATTCAACAAGGTGTAGGAAACATTCCTCAGAGATTTTGGTCCATATTAACATGACAGCATCACATAGTTGCTGCAAATTTGTTGGCTGCACATCCATGATGCGAATCTCCCGTTCCACCACATCCCAGAGGTGCTCTATTGGATTGAGATCTGGTGACTGTGGAGGCCATTTGAGTAAAGTGAACTCATTGTCATGTTCAAGAAA